>JAWLRI010000262.1:839988-916568 GCA_034781795.1 Crypturellus tataupa | reverse complement strand
CGGCCCCGACCGGTTCCGACCGGCGCTACCCGCCGCGCGCTGAGGCGCGTGCGCAGGCGCGCCTGCGCCACCCCCGCGCTCCCGCCCTCCCTCCCTCCCCTGCCCTTCCCGCCGACGCTCCGGATTGGTCAGCGCCGCGGGCTTTACTCTGTCCCGCCTCGCTTATTGGCTGCGCTGCGGGAGGTGGGCGGGAGGCAGTGGTAGGGGACACTGCTCGGTCTGTTTAAGCCGTCGGGGCGCTTGTAAAGCTAAGCAGGGTCTGCCCAGGCAGCAGGTGGATGGGAGACTGGGGGAGTCTGTTTCAGCCCCCCGCCCCGTCCTCTGTGTGCTGGGGCAGAGCTGGTGCAACCGCGAAGGGGTTGGATGGCAAGACGTCGAGCAGGACCTTGCAGCTCCAGCTGCCAGCTCTGCGGTTCTGGTTTTCCGACCACGGCAGTGGTTGGCAGGGTGTCCCTGTGACGTCCTGGCACAGATCACCGTGATGCTCCTGTTCTCCACTGCCCTATGGAAGCGGGAGCGCGGGCAGGGGCCCACAGCTCGCTGAGGCTCTGCAGTCCCAAGGCAACTTAGGACCCAAGCAACCCAAAAGCCTCAGTGAGTTTCTGCTACCTCAGGGTGGTGCTTTGTCATTGTTCCCTCCCTTTTGTCCCTAAAATGGACAGTGGTGGCCACCGTCAGGTAAATCCGAAGGAGGAAACTAAGACGACGGGTATGGAGAGAGAAGGAATTTACTCCACAACCTCATGGACTCCGTTAAGATGAAACAGAGGAGGTGGAAGTTGGTCCTCCAGAGGGTTCCCCTGAAGCCCCAGAGGTGGATCCACCTAGGAGCGAGGAAGAGCTGATGGAGGTGGATCCATCTACCGTGAAGGTGGCCTGCGTGACCCCCCGGCACCTGGGATGGCCGACTGAAGAAGATCTAGGCAGAGCCGTCCCAGCACAGCCTGGTCCCTCGTCAAGAGAGCTCGAGGGGCTGCGCGGCAGAACAACATCTACGGGCGCAGCACACAGCCACCGGTTCCCCCTCGCCAGCATCTCCAGCACCGTATGGACCAGAGGAGCTGTGCTTGCCTGGGGAAGCAAAGGGCTTCAATTTCTGCATCAGGATGAGTTGGATTCCCGCAGGGAGAGCCTTCTGTGCTAATGGCTTCATGAGAATTAGTCTCTTCAAACTGCCAAACTATTTGCGAGGGTTCCCCTGGATTGCAGTGTTGCGACACCCAGAAGTTACAAGGCTTCACTTTTAAGCCATCATTCCCAAAGCACCTATCTACTACTACTGCGTATGGACCCAATATACATTTTATATAAACGTGGAGGTGCTCCAAGCCCATAACCGTCTTCGTGAGCCTTCACTGGACTTGCTGCGGGAAGTCCTGAACCAACTACCCTTGAACTTACCGGAGTATTTACTTTTGAAGAAATCAAAAGTGACTTTTCCACTAAGTCTGGTAAAGGAAATATAGATGAGCAGTATACTTAAGAACACATATGAACCATGGCAAATCAACTGCTGCAGAGCCAGGCTGCAATTCTTGCTGTCTGATACATGCACACATGCAGCAGGTTCATGTGCACCATCTCTTTTGGTCGTAGTTGTGTTTTCACTGAATATTATAGCTATGTATTTGAGAGATCCATCCTTTTACTGACAGCTTTGTCTTCTGTAACAATGAAAATCTGAAAATTAAAACATAGTATTTCTCATATAGCTTACATTTTATTCCAGGAACAATTATACAGATTTACATGGAGGACAACAAAAAGGCATACTAGACCAGCCACTATCATTACACTGCTTTTAACTAATTTTTTAAATCTCATAATCTACTCTTGGAACAATGCCTTTTTTTTTTTTTCCCTCCTTAAAAGCTTATACTATTAAAAAGGGGGAAAATATCTTGACATTTCTGAAACATGACTTTCCTTTGGGAAGAGGAGTTTATATTTATTTCAGAGAACATTAGTGAAAGTTTTCATTACTATGAAGAAATTCTGAAACATAACTCCTCTGCATCATAGAATACTGACCAAACTAAGAATAAATGTGCACTTTTATGTGTTTGTTGTTGTTTTGTTTTGGTAATAACCAAATACTAGGCTTTTAAGTTCCTAACATCCAAAGAGACTCTTGGAGAACTTATTTTTCAAAGCCCAGATATTTAATCGATACTTAAATGGAGTTGTATACTATGCTTAGAAGTATAAAGACCAACTGCCATCATTAAAATTTAAAGTTTCAGGTTTAACATAAGAAAATCCGATCTGTTTAATGCTGCATTATGAAGATAAAGTGACAAAATAGTGAGTTTCCAATAAATTAGGAAGGTGTAACCATACAACCAAGGTAACACTCCCAATGTGCAGGATTAACAGTTAGTGAACTTGCTAATTAAGTAGATGATTCAGCATGCAGGTAGCCTCAAGTCTGGAGGCAATTTCCCTGAAAGCAGCCAGGCTCCACAAGGGTCTCAAGTTAAACAGTCCAGCAACAGCCCAAGTAGTTCGGTGAGCTCAATTCACACGAACTGATCCTTGCCTACAGTATTTAGCCATGCTCCTGATGAGGGCTCCACACTATGACACATCTTAATCAGTATAAATCAGAAACTTCCAAACTGCTTTTTCCCATTTTATTTACCTTTTCTGTTGCTTAACAAAGAACAACTCGAGCCAAGGAACAGCAAAACACGAACAGTGTAACATGGCGGATCAGGGATCTCCTCAATTTCTGCAAAATGCTTGGTAAGGGGGAGGGTAACTTGAGGAAAAACCTTTTAAATCCCGGTCATAATTATATACAGCATCTTATAGAGAGGCGTACGTGACCCTTGCAGGGCGGGCTGGAGGGCTGCTATTTCTTCATCTCCAGGATGGCGCTTCCTGGCCCTCTGTGTTTGGCGCTGCAGATGTTGCAGAACTGAACAGGAGAGACCTGCACATTTCAAAGAAAACAAGAAGCTCTTAGGGAAATGTAGCCAAGTTAGAATCAAGGAAGACAAATGAGAGTTGCCAAGACCTTTCACAGCCGCAGCTCTGACTCTGGGTATTGCTGCACTGATTTGCAACAGCTGTGGTATAGCCTGAAAGCCAAACATGAGCATAGGTGCTTATTGTTACTACCTGTGCTTAGCCCTGTGTGATGCTTTGTGCAGGCATTCCTTTCCTCTCAATACATTTTAACAGTTTTAGATTATTCTCAGATAACCGTGTTTCTGGTAACATACCTGAGGACACATCCTATAGCATGTGGCTATAAACACTTGGCTGAATTTGCCACTTGCTCATTCCAACTGATTCACCAAGTTTATTTTTTACTAATTTTTTTACTAAATGTTCATTTCCAGTCAGGGAGGCAGAATCAGAAAGTTCTAATTCCATTTTCTTTGTTCTCTTGTTCCAACTGGAACAAATCAAACTAAAAATTACTTTTTGGTTGTTTTTTTTTTTCACTGAAATAATTTGATTCCCTGAAGAAGAAAGATGAGCATAAAAAAAAAAATTACAAAGCTATTTAAGTATTCACTCACTGAAACATGAAAATTTTGATTCCACATCAAAATCATGCACTTGAGAAAATATCTTCATTTTTGCTTTCAATTAATATGCTTTTAGAGCTTCAATGGAAGAAAGTTAATACAAAGTTCAAACAGATCATATCCCTTGTAGCTCTCGAAGCTGCATTTCATATTTAGATTGCAGAACGTGCTGGAAGACTTCTCAAAGTGCAGCAATTCATGTCTCAACTCATGTACTTCGGTTGCAGTGGAGCCACCTTTCCCCTAATCACAGACTGCAGGATCGCATTGCAAAGAACTCCTACGATCACATTATCATCACAGAGACCCAATGCTTTCCTTGGCACTGCTTGCAAAAGGAAATTATTTGCCCTTTTGTCTTGGGCAGAGAGCCTAGGGTAGTTCCTTACTGTGTTGGACACCGGGAGGCACTCCTTGTGAAACATGTGTCTGCAGTGGAACACCACCACGCTGAAGGACTTGGATGCATCTGGGGAAAGAAAAGGCAAAATCATTGCAAGGGGACAGCAAACGAGAGATTTCAGCAGAACATGCAGACTGCAGGGGAATGTGCCTGCCTTCCATTACCCATGGAGAAACATACAGCAATATCTTTAAGCTCTTTTTATTTCACATTATTCTAGATAATTTATTTTCATATTCTTCTAGATCATTTTTAGAAACCATGCAGAGTGATGCTTTCAGTTCACGGGACTGCCAACGTTTTAAAGAGATGTTTTTCATGACAGTATGTGCTACATAGTGAATTTGGGGAGAGGCAGAGTAATTCAGAGTAATGTAATTCAGTCACTCGAAAGAGAGGTTAATGGTGGTGAGCATGTAGGTTTACTCTGACACAAAAGTTGTAGTTAGACTCCACTCCCATGTTAGGTGTCATACATAAACTGTACGCAACAGACTGAAATTTAAAAGGTGGTATTTCTGTGAATAATAATAAATGGCATTTCCTCTAAAAATAAGGACAAATCTCACTCTCTTCTGGAAGAACATCCTACCTGAAGGAAGTATCGGAGAAAGGCATGATTCACAGATATTCTCTTCTGGAAAAAAAAAAGAAAAAAAAATTATTTTGTGTACAAACTACATGTTTCGTTTGTATAAGGGACATCAACATATTGCTATTAAAAATGGATTTTGATCTCAAAGTCTTTACTTAAAATACCTGATGTGGGAGACTAAAGAGTAATAGAGAAGTCATATTTCTACAAATGGCATGAAAAATGTTTAGACTCTTGCTGTGGTGAAGGCAGACCCTCAGCAGCTGGACTGTCAAGGCTTGGAGCTGCACAGGCACAATGCAAACACACTGGAAAGCAAGAATGGCCAAGCAGCTGATTTCTGGTATGTCTTTCCATCAACTCTTGCCTTTTAGTACTAACTCTTGTGAATTCACTCTTGGAATTACACTACTGCTCACCTGCATCATTAGGGTGTCGGAAAATACTCTGATTATTAAAAGCTGTCTTTTAGCTTTTAGCTCTGGTTGCAGGTGATTATCGTCTGAGTATCTTTGCTGGCACTTAGCATTTTTCCCCTTTATAGACAACCTGCAGTAAGCAATACTGGCAAAAGCCCTGGCTGAGGAGAGGCAGATCAGGATGAAGAGCTGCAACTTGGGGCTGGCACTTCAGAGAACCAAGTGCTTCCTCTGCAACACTCAGGATTTTGAACAGCTTCCAAAGCGGACCTGCACGTGGCCCAGGTCTACAGATCAAGCAGACAGCTTTAAAACCTTGCAGGTTACCACATTGCTTCTGTACCCACCATCCACCAGAACGCCCTTCATCTGAGTTCGATGCATTTTCTTCAGTAAGGAAAGGGAATCGGCGACAAGGATCTTCTTGCAGCCTTCCCGCAGCAGGATCTGTCGTGCAAAGAACACAAAACAGATGATTTGCAATCAATGGGCTTAGCCACTACCTGGGCAAGTCCAGGGTTCTGCTGAACGTGAGGAAATAGGGAATGTTTTAGCCTTGTGAAGCTATTAGACTTTCATGATGGGAACAAAAAGGAGGAATCATTTTCACCACCGCAAGCAGCACTGTGTTATCACATAGTCATACCACATCCTTGTATTTGGTTAAGAAAAGCTTATTGCGAGTGATGCCTTTTTTATGGTGTCTCTCACTATTAGTTTCCATAAAAGTACCACTCCAAGGTACACTTGTTTACCTCTTCAGGCTAAATATACTACAACTTACTGAGGGCAGTAAAAAAACACACAGTACATGAAAGTTTGGGAATTCAAAGGTCTTAATGCGTGAAGGGAATTTGCCTTTCCCCCAGGTAACTTGCTGTGAAGAGCACAAACAATGAAGAAGATAAAAAAAAAAAGTTTCCCATATCAAATACTTAAAATTTTCCAAAGGGGAATATGTGGAAGGCACAAGCTGAGCTCAACTGAAAGATGCATTTCTGTGAGATCCCGGTTGGCAAAAGGAATTGGAGGAAAACATTTTTTTCCTCTTATTTTTTTTGTCGACTTTTGTTGATTTAGCCCATAGTTCTGGCCTAACATAAACTTTGCCTTTATGGGTATTATGCGCATTAAGCAAAGGTCCAGAGTTTGTTCTTTCTTAGCAAAAATCTCCTCCCTCTCTCTCTACTTATTCAATATTTTTCATTAGACAACGGCGTGCCAATGTTGAGAAACACAAGCCTGGAAGCAAGGGCATCAAATTATACAGAACATTCCTTGATTAAGCCTAAGGAGGCAGAACATTTCAAACTGGGCATGTCAGCAGATGAATCATCTCCTCTAGCATTAGAGACACAAAGCTAGACAACACTTCAGAGCACAAGAAACTGAATGCAGCTCTAAATGTTTTCTAAAAACACGCAGAAAATTTATCATTTTCATCTGCAATAATCTCAAGTGCTGAGTGGTATTTTTTTCTTTCAACTTTATCTAAGGACAAAAGAGAAAGCCAAAAAAATCCTGTTTAGATCCCATGTTTAGGTAAAGGATACTTAAAGATTAAACCCTAAAGAAGGGAGAATAAATTTAGGCCTTGATGCTGCTTAACACTCAGTGAGTGCCACGGTTTTAAGGAGTGTTCAGCACCTCCTCGGGGGGATCTTCCCACTCATAACCTCTGCTAACTATCCGCCAGAGAGCTACTGCGGCTCACGTCAAGTTCAAATTAATAAGTCAATAGCTGGGCAAAATAGCTAACTATAAAACCGAGGCATGTGACAGCTGAACAAATTGGGTTTTAGGTTAGAAGTAGGAAAAAGACTTGGCAATTCAATCTCCTAATTGAAATAATAACCCTGAATTCATCCAATTTGAAAAACAGTTCCTAATTGTCATAAAAAGAGTGAAAAATTCAACATTTCTTTCTAAAATGAGGGAGGTACCTACATTTTGTCCAGTGATACGAGTGTTTGCACGAGTATAACCCGAAGTTGAAAAGACTTCTATTTTAGATATTTGGAAAATGCAACAGATTCAAAACTGACGCAGGATAATAAAATAAAAAATAATAATAAAAAAATAATAAAATAATGTAAAATAAAATAAAATAATATAAAATAATATAAAATAAAATAATATAATATAATATAATATAAAATAAAATAAAATAAAATAAAATGAGATTTTCTTGTCAGCCTTTTTTGCAAGACGAGACCTGTAGAGCAATTACAAAGCTTGCGTTCAGCACAGCTCCTGCATCCTTTATTCACAAGTTAGGGTTGCTGGTTTAATCAGGTATTGGAGACTTAGACATCTGCGATTCATTTCCTATTCTTTTTCAACTTCGCTTCCAGTGAATGCAAAAGGAAAATACGAAGTTCGAGGGTATATTTCACAAAGCAGGTCTTAGTTATTAGTTCATATCAAACAGTTGCAAAATTGAGGAATTCCAGTTCAAAAGTGGCTACAGAAAAAAAAATTATCGGTATAACAGGGCTCAAGGACTGCGACTGGACTGTTAACAGACAGTGTAGCTGGCTGGAGCTCTCATGCAAATAAATATGAAAATGGGTTTTACAGTTAAACTAGCAACATATTTTCAAGTGCACAGAGATGAAGTTGAGTTTGATTTTGTGTCTCTGAAAACACTCTTAAATGCAAGTGTTACAGATGAAAATTACTGAACTTTTGTCAGGATATCAATGTGAGTTGACTCGATTTGGTTAGCCTGCCATTGATTTGCATGAGATTTAATTATGTTGAGAATGGTCACTGAAGAATGGTGATTTACTTGCTGTTAAATAAGCAGTGCTCCAGGAACATGTCATTCCAAGTAAGCAAGCATGTCCGTCCTTAAGACAACACATCTTTGCAAATATATTTGCAATTTAATTTGCAAGTTTGCAAACTTCCTTTGCAAAAGGAAGTAGTCTGAAGCCCATTTTAGCTATAAATTTATGGCACCGAAGAATTAGATTTTATGAGTTAGATGCAACATATGATTTAAAAGGTTTAGTCTAAACTTTACTTGATAAATAATCCTGATAAAAATGTGGACACCTGGAACTTGGTCTTTGCTGTCTGTCTTCATTAACTTTGTTGTCTGTGAGTGTTACTGCATACAGGCAGTAAAGTCAGTATTATTCCAGTAGTAATTAAAATTCTTATCAATTCTATAATAAGCAAGTGTTGCTCAGTTATCTATTATGGTTCTAATTACTTAGATGATAGAAAAGGATGTGGGGGAGAAAGCATTACAAAAGAAATGATCCTTGGGGGACAGATAAACCATTCTGAACCTCTTAGCTCGGAGCTTTGAAGCCAATATGAAAAGCACGTTAGCAAGTGCTTAGATCTTTTCCTGTTTAGAAAATATTAAGCCCATGCTCAGCCACAGGTTTATGCAAAATTGCATTTCCTGAAGTGGGAAAATAAGAATGGATATCAACAGGCAACTCAGTAGATCTGTGCTTGTCAAGGCAGGATCATATTTGAAGCAGGTTTGAAAAGATGGACTGATGTCATGAAAAGATCAGCACAGCTTTCGCATTCAGCAGGGCAAGGAGTACGTTCTGCCTTAACCTGCACTCCTCGTGCACCTCCACGCAGTATTTTCGTTTTTTGCCTTTGAAAAGAGGGACGACAAAACTTATACGTAGACAGAGGTTGAGAGCTAGAGAGAAGTAGTCACAGCAAATCTTGCTGAATGTAACTGCAATTAGGTGCAACCAAATAAAATATGGGTTATTGCAAGGTTTGGTGTGCCAGGGGACACAAAATGGGAAGGTTTGAGTGAAACCCCGAGGAGCTGCGCCAGGCCAGATTCAGGATCTGGATCTCGCACAGCAGTCACACAGGGGGTGATGGGGCTTCACGCACACTCACGCGCGCTTAGCCCCAACACAAGTGTCATTAAGCTGCCCGAATGTCTAATATTCCTATGAGACACAGCTTTCTGCTCTAGCGCTATCCAAATTTACTTCAAAAAAGAATTCATCTTAAAGCCATGAAATATTTCAATTAACAGCAAATAATTTTAGGGATCATTTGGAAGTTGAATACACCTTTTTAATCCTAAAGTAATTTTGTTAAAAGCTACTTGAAGACAAAACCGTTTTTCCCTCCCCAAAAATTTTGCATTTATCTAAAGCTGCAGCTATGCAGACAGCACTATCTCATTCTGCTTGCAGACATACCAAAACTTCCATTTTTAAGTCAACAGACTGCAGGAATGGTAGCACAAGCAGCAGGGTATTGGCAGTGGCAAGACTAACATTAAGCTGTCTAAATGCACCATACCATTTAGCTAACATTACCTTGAAAGGCTAGTGGTTTTTAGTGCAATCAGTTAAAAATCTGGAAATAATGCCACAATATGCAGTGCATGCAGGTGTATCTGGGGCAGCTCCTTGCACGTTTGGGTGTCCAGAAGAACGTGACATTCAATATGTTTCTTTGAAATACTTAAAGCCATGTCGGAAGACCATGCAACAAAACAAATAATAAAAACTCCGGTATAGATCCTCTCTGATAGCACAGAGATTTTAGGTATGCAGTGCTGCCTTCAAAAAGGGTAACTCTCTTATAAGATCTTAAAACATGCAACAAAACCAGTCATTTAGGGAACTGCACAGGTACGTGCAATGACACTGGGTAAGAACTGCCATAAGCCAGTGAGCTGCCCCTTTAAAAAAATATGCATAAATGTCACTACAATCTGCACATCAGACAGACATAAGAATTTTAGTTTACAAGTTCATCGTCTTTTATTTAATATATGACACAAGCTGTGGCTCTAAAACCTGGTGCTTGGCTCTGCACGTGCACCTTTATGTTCTGCCTCCTCATCTATGAAATTTGGAATAATAATAATAAAAAAAACCTTTCTGATATAGAACAGGCTGACAGTATAAGCTAGGACAAATCACCCCTTCGAGGTCCTTCGAGTCGCACTTACCCAGGAAGTTTATGACAGCATGGAAGAAATTTAGAGGTTCGTGAAACTATTTAGAGAAGAGTCTCCTATAGTCGTCGTGTATTTCTACTCCTCTTGTCAACATCATCTAACATCTACTAAGAGTGACGGAATCACAGCACAGAAGTCCTAACAAGAAGAACCAACCTTCATGATGGCCAAGTGTTGTGTTTTTCAGAGGCAAAACTTTATCTCTGAAAATCCTATCATAGGAAGAATGCAAATGCACCTGCAAGTTGTAGTCCTGAAGGATTTTCACTAGCGAGTCTCTCAAATTAGGAATCTCCATGCCTTCCTTAATTCGGTGGATCAGAAGAATGGGATCAACATGTGTTCCAATATTGTTCAAGAGACCAGTAATAAAAGCTGTGAAAAACGGAAAACATGAAAATTAATTTAAAAAATCCAGCAAAATACCACAATGTTTTACTGACCACTAAAAATATGGCTGATTCTACAGCAGTCAGCATTAAAAGATAACACTGACAAATGTTTCTTGCAATTACTTTACTGAATATAGGATTTTAGGGAAAAAAGAAAGATGCAATTCACAAAACTTCTAAGGTATACTGAAAAAGGATGCCAGAGTATGCAGAGTAAGTTATGAAAAACACAAGGAAATAATGCACTTCAATCCAGTACAAAGGAGTACTCAAGCCAACAGAGCCATCAGATGAACTTAGTTATGGGAACGTCCCTTTTTTTATTCCAGAGTTTAAAAGCAAGTTTTCAAGAAGCCTTTTGCTTAAACAGTGCATCTGGCTAGATGAAATATTAGGAGGAAGAACCTTAGGGTTATGTTTTTTCTTCACCTCCCAAAACTGAGGAAGATCACTTGAATTTCTCTGCATAGGCAGCCAGGACTGACAGAACTGTATGGGCTTTGAATCCCTTTGGCTCTAAAGCCACATCACTAATTGTATTAATGGGTCTCAATTTTAGTGCTGAATTGCCTTCACGTAAGAGTTTCTGTTGGTCAGGTAACTTGGAAACATCACGGTTACAATGCAGTTATGAATCCTGGTTGCCCCTTCTTGACAGAATTAGTGGCCTGGTGATGAAAAGATATGTATTCTCATGCTAATTCTAGAAGATACTCAGTCTTCCAGAAAAGGGGCCCTGGCAGAGACTTTAAAGACTTTATTTAAAGCCTCAAAACAGGGTGAGAAACTTATGAAGTAGAAAGTTGAACTGTTTCCCTTTTTTCTTAGTCATGTCAACTCTGAATATGACTCCTGAACAAGGTTGATGTTGCTTAAGAAATTCTGTCAGATTTTATCTGAATTTTAGTATATGTTCGTATCTTGAGTGAAGAGCAAAACACACTAAAAATTACAGATTTTCTCTTTGTTTCATAGAGGGGAAGCTGCATAGTCACCTTACTTCATGGGTGAAAGGCAAAATAAACTAACAGTTACAGATTTCCTTTGCTTCCCAGACAGAAAACTGCAGTTGCTTTACTGAGCAGGTAGAAAGATAGAGCTCCTTCAATTTTCAGAATTTTGAAGGGAAAATAGTTGCAGGAAACAGAATAAACATCTTCATTAAGCCTTGAGAGTGAGTTCTGGAGGTGTCTAAAATGCAGCCTCATATTCTGTCAAATTAAAGCATGATTTTCTCATTAACTTCTGTTGTTAGAGACATAATTATGCACAACTTAGTCAAATATTAAATGCCTAAGTACCTATTCTGTAGCAAGCCCAAATGTTGCCTTACTGAAAGACCTTAAACCCAGCAGGACAGCAACATTGTGCTCTGCAAACCAGAACGCTTCCCAGCCCCTCCATAAATCCCTTCTCTAGCAGGTGTGAGGATAATTCAGTCCTTCACCTGCATCTATATTCCATAAAAACACACACACACTGCTGGGAAACTATCCTGCTTACGTGGCTTGTCAATGGAATATAAGATGAGGTCTTCCCAAAGTTCCCCGTCATCCTGTTCCTTGGCGAATTCAATAGCCTTATCCACATCGTGCAGTTCCTCCATGATCATCTTCAAGGCACTGCGGCTGTTACCCATCCTGCCTGGAAGGACAAGGAGTCAGTCAAGGGATTAGGAGTCCTAAAGCACTGAGCACTGGCAACTATTGAGAAAGTTTGTATTTTCCTCTCCAGAAGGGTATTGGAAGTGTGAAGTTGCCTCAAACTAACATCTCAGGTAACAAGGAAATATGTGCATATGTAGGTGCACATGCAAACTAAGGTGATTTATGTCCCTAGTACGACCCTGCATGGACACACTCAACTTGTAGTAACAAGCCAACCCCACAAAACACACAGAAGCACAAACGCACGCCACCACCACTGGCGAAATTAAAGGACATTAAATAGTCCAGTGCGTTGTTCTATTTTCTAAATCACATTACTTAGGTGATAGTGGACAACACATGACTTCTTTGCAGCCTGAACTTTATGACAAGGTTGAGAGTTGAAGTTGAGCGCAGGCGTAGCTACTCACTCAGAAGATACACCGTCTCCTCCACAAAGTTCCTCTGTTGGCAGATCTCAAGAGCCTGGAATTTAGGAGGAGTGAGGAGGGAAAGAGAATACAGGTAACAAACAATGTGACAAATGCTACAAAGGCTGTAAGTTACTTCTTCATGAAGATGCATTACTTGTTCTGACAGGTCACAGCTGCCTTAATATGCACTGTCAGGTCCTCTGGCATTTATTAAAAGGAGAAATACAAAGGCTGTTCTTGTTTTATTCCTCTGGCTTTAATGAATCCAGGGACAGCCCGAATTTAGACTCGGTCTAAATTACGTCAATCTCTAATCTATCGACAATTTTTCTTCTACTCCCCTGAATTGGTTAATCCAAAAGCATTCAGGCTATCTGCTGTCAAAACCTTCTTCCTCTAAAGGGGCTCTCTGCAGATCTCTAGCATTGCAGGGCAACTTGACATTCACTCATTTTCAGTCTATCCCAAGTGTTATACGTTCCTGAACCTCCCGCTCCCTCTAGAGGAAAATAGGGAATACACATACACGTCTCTCGATTTATTGGATAAAACATTTGCTAAGCTGCATTTGAGTAAGGGAGCGTTACAGTCATCAGAAAAGTTTCAAAGGATGATTTCTTTTCGACACTGCACTAGAATCTGCTTAATGCAAAAATGAAAAAAATGCTACCTTGCACATTAAGTTCCTGTTTTTATTTCCTTAGAAAGATTTGTTGCAAAAAATGCATATTCCTGTATATGCATGGTAAAAGAGATTATCCACAAAACGATTAGTGAAGGGAAATTCAATAATGTTATGTACAGATGGTGGTGGTGGCCTTCCTCCCTTCCTTAGCTTCTTTTTCATTGAAAGATATTTAAACCCATTAACTACAGTTATAATGACTCTCTTTCTAACATCAATTTCTCTTTTCTCACCTCAGTCACTATGGCACCAAAAGACCATTGGCATCACTTACACACAGCACTTTTCTGTACTACTCATCACGACCAGGTGAGCTACTTGCACCATTATAGTTTTTCCATGTGAAACCATCATCAACTCTAATAATAAACAGGGAAAAAACTAAGATGGAGAAGGAGAGAGTTAAAAATACACACGAAGGGAAGTCTATGGCTGAAAACTTCTCAGGCTCAAAGCCTAAAAAGAGCGTGGAGACCATCTAGTTCCATGCAGTAGCTGCACAAAGAACAAGACTGCCGTCCTGACACAGTATTTTCCAGGGTTTCTTGCTGCTGCACAGAAAAGAAGGTTGACAATTGACAGGAGCAAGCACAGAGTGGTGCTTAGAATGCCAGCTAGGTGAACTGAAGCATTTGATATTACACTGAAAAATATTCCATCGCTGTCATCACTGTATCTGCACACAGAGGGCAGCTTCCAGAATGGCAGGACCAGGCAGATGTTAGCAGCACCAAACACAAATAGGATTTTTGGACAGCAGAGGGCAGTAGCAGACACAAAAGTTTATAGTAAATACAAGATACAGACTTAAAAATTGCAGCAAGCGCCTTTAGATCTGCGTCTTACCTTTTCTAGCGGGCAGTGGGTGCTGTCTCGGAGAAAGGGCAATAGATTTGGACGATCGTATTCAGCGTAAAGGCTGATCTGCTTTTCATGATATCGCTGGCCTTTATGGTGGTCTCTTTTGAAAAGCTTATGCAAATACTAGGAATCAGAGAAGAGAGAGGTAGAACTCAAAATATTGATACAACGTCATCTGGACTTTGCCAATGAAACCGTCCTGCTCAGTAACCCGCTTAGGACCATGCCAGGCACAGATATTAAATGTTAATTCAGAAGATTAATTTTATATTTTTTCTGCAGTATCCTCATCACAGCAGCCTCCCAAACCTGCTCTGTAAACTTCTGCAAAGCTCGTGGGCTGCAAACTGCACTTCCTAGGGCTGCTTGCCAAAATCACCTCGCTCTTACATAACCCCACCGGCTCCATGAGATCGATGCACTGAGCCTCACTTGTAAACAGCACCAAACTACCCTTCCTCCTCTACATGCAGCCCAACACTGTGGTTGCACATTACATATTCCACAGACAACAACTTCAAACTAAAGAGGTGCTCTCACAAATAGCAATGGGGAGCCATGGCCTTCCACCAATATTGTAATTCTGCACGAACAAGAACAATCCTGTAGGAGTTGCAGCTTCAGAAACACAAGGAATTCACTGTCCTGGTGAAGCAGAAAAATGTGCTCCAGAGTTGCACTCACTGCCCAGACCTATTTTTGGGCAGGAAAAGAAGAGGGCTACAAGCAAGAAAAAGGGAAGACCTGCACCCGTAACACCAGAAGGGATAGCTCACTGTATGTTACCAAATAAAGAGAAACATCTCACACACATCCTTTTAAAAGTTATTTTACTGTTTTACAAGTGCTACCGCCGTGTTAAAACTGGATGAGCAAAAGCAGCCACCTTGGCTTACAGCGATCAATGAGATTTCAGTGTGACGTGCACGCTGACAAGATACCCACATCTATAAAAGATGCGTCAGGAGAGCGCCCCAGGACAGAATTTATTCATCTCAAAGAGAAACCAGTAGAATATAGAAATGTTTACCACATGCTGTAGCTCAGGCCTGTTTTCTAATTCTTCGACGACTCTGTCGATCTGAAAGAAAAATAAATTAAAAGGAGCAGCTTAGCAAGCCCGTGGTGAACATCACATTCGCAAGACTCGAGGAAGGACGGGTAACGTGGGCAAGAACATGGAAAACTATTCCATTAACTTGTTATACTCACAGAAATTTTATCTTCATTATCCAAAAGCATGTCTACTGCTTTCTAAAGTGAAGAAAAGAACATGGTTGAGGAACAGGTATGTGCACTGTCTCGCTCTATACTGTATACAGTGTTAGCTTCTTCACCGATGGACGCTGCAGCCGCGCTCTTTGCAGCACCGTTAATTCAGGGAGCAGTTTGCATAATGTCAGCACTCGGCACAGCACCACGTATTCTCCCAGGATGCTTCTCTTGAGTTTCCATACCAATAGCAATCACTACTGGGCACTTATGTATCAGAGCCAGTATGTCCTTTGAATCGTGGGTCACAGAAGGCCACTACCAAATGCAGGCGAAATCATATTTGCCCCATTCCATTTTAGTGCCAGTGATGAAACAGCCGCACGGAAGGACATCTACTTGGCTTTTCACCCAAGGATCACACAGATCCTTTCCCCAAAGCTCTTATTACCAAAGCACATTTGCTAAGATTTCAGCCAGCTCGGAAGAAAGAAGATTGAATTCAGCACAAAGGCACACTTGCTTATTTTTAAAATCTTGGTTAATAACGCAAACTTTCAGAAGCAGATTGACTGCAACACAGGAAAAGCAGCAACTCTATTCAACATACTTTTCAAAATAGATCTGCCACTCCTGTTCTCTCATTATGAATGACACTCAGATTAAAATATAAAAGAAAAGTTAACTTCTTAGGTCAATTATTCTGCAAACTGTGCAACTATTTCCTTTACTTTAGAATATATCTACGCATAATAAACCCATTTGCCTCAAAACTGTCTACAGATCATTCATTTTTTAATCAATTTTAACACCTCTAGTTGAAAGTGAATATAGGAATCCCTAAAAGCCACCATACCTCTGCATCAAAGTCCATGAGCAGAACAATTTTGTCTCTGATGGAACTGAAAAGATTGTGCTTGTGGATCAGCTGGAAGACATCCTTGTGCCTCAGAGTTAGGTAAATTTCCAAGGCTCTTCCATAGCGCTGGTCGTAAGTATACCTGACCAAAAAAGATATGGTGATTCATATGATTTCATATATCTGAATATAGGAGAATCTCCTCTGAAAGAATATATAAATTTAGCCCAGGATATAAAGCTTTTTTAAATACTACTTGATTTGATGACTATCTGAAGAGTTGATGCATTTCACTTTTGCTGGAGGAAGGAACACTGGACAACAATGTTTTCAACTCCATTTATACAGCAATCACAACATTTGTGTTCTGACTGCTGTTCTCTGCGTTTTCTATGAGCCTGCTCTTTCTTGGAACTACCTGGAATTTACTTCAGATCTAAAAGATCTCTCAAGACTTTGGGACTCTGCAACAGAGCACCGGGCAGTGAGTCTACTCTCTTCAAAGAGGTAGTACGAGGAGACCACAGAGATCAGTCTGAGATCTGAAATGCAAACTTCACAGAAGAGGCTTCCTCTGACAACAAAACACAAACAGCAATGCCAGGTATTTGCTGTGGAACAAAAAAAACCAGCAAATCTAATCTTCGCCTTCATACTCCATGTAAATTCCCTAAGAAAGGGAAAAGACTTGCTAAGCTGTGCAGTCAGAGGAGCGGAGAGATGGCTGATATTCTGTAGACTGCAGCAAAGTAAATGTTTCTATCAAGAGAGTCAGCCAAACATTAAAAAGCAATAGGATATTATTGCGAGTTTACTTTTATTTTGCAATTGTGTAAAATTGTACTCACAATTCTGCAAGTGTTCTCAGCAAAGTCCTGTTCTGTGGGTCTTTCTTCAGGTGGTCCACCACAGCTTGCACTATGATTGTGTTGTTGTAGAGATCTCCAGGCCACTCTTTTATCAGGGTTGCAAACCCCTAAAAGTATAAAGGATAGTAAAGAAATAGAAAGAACTGCCTAAGGAACATATCAAACATCAAAGTCTCATCTAAGCCTCTGAGATGATACCTGCTGCGCTTCACCTCTAAGCCATTTCTACGTGCCCACAGACATAAACAGTGGAGAACACAGATGTTTCTTAGGGCAACGCTATTAAGATTTATGAAGCTGAGTGTTTTTCAGGGGCTGCACGCTTTGTGAAGCATTTTTACAACTTGTGCTGCCTCAAACTAATTAAAAAAAATAATAATGTTCATAAGAAGCAACCAATCCCACAACATGTGTGTGCTCTGAAAAACATTCTGCTTATTTATTTGGATACTGAAAAAAATCCATCTTTTTTCCCATGTTAGTTAGTCCTGAATTGATCACTAATCTATTTGGACACCACAGAGAATTTGCTCTCCGATCGCTAAGCTGCTGAGGATGTTTTGCTAATGATAACCATTACGCACGGACGTGTCGGGCAGCCTTACCTCATAGTCACTTTCCAAAAACTCATGCAGGACCATTTCATAGATAAGAGGTTTCAAAACCGGATCCCGTCTGGGCAGGTAGCGACTAATTGCCTACAGGAGCAAAGAAAAAGCCACATAAAACCCTTCTGAAGAGGCAAGTTTCCAAAATCTATCTTGACCAACATCGCTATTTTATCTCCTAGAACAATATACGCATTCATTAGCTGGGTGCATGTAATTTATGTCATGTGAAGTCACTACATTTAATAAAGAGTTCTGCTTCACTAGCTCTTTCTACTTACCCAAATGAGAATTAATTTGGGAATACGTCTCTCTACGGGAAGGCTGAATGAGCTGCTCTACAGGAGCTGCTAAGGAACTGCCTTCCGGCAGGCAAGAAATGGGTCAGTACCAGGGAATTTGGGCACAGGGCCTCATTAGCAGCATTACCATGCAACTAAAGGGTATTACTGATCCTATGGGAAGCTCCAGCATTGCTGCAGTTTCTCCAAGTACGTGCAGGTATTGCTTCCCGCCCGCTAGCGAGGCACGAGGCGGCAATGTTCTCTTATTAGATTTCAGTCGCCGAATTGAGCAAAGCAGGAAAAATAGCATCTCGCTAGCACGGAGTTCGCGTTGCAGCTTTACAAACCGTGGTGACTGCTCACAATAAATTCTCCTAATATTTAAATCGAAACCATCGCCTAGAGTTGCATGTTTCATGGAAGTCATCCATTTGTAGGTGAGGAAGGAGATGAAAATAAAAGACCAAAAGAGCATTTTTTAAATGGCTTTACAAAAATTAACTGTTCATCCCTCACAGGACACCTCTTCTCTCCTGCTGTTTGAGCCTGGCCAGCCTTCCAAAACGCAGCACGAAGCCAGCATCAGCTCCCGCCGTCTGTTACAGAATTTAATTACTAACTTGGGGCACTGTTTCCCCAGCTGCCATGGGGAATCGAATGCCCAAGCCCCTATAAAACGGCAGAAGAAAGCTTATTTTTAAGCCTAGGCACATAGCCGAGCTAAGACCTGCCCAGAAGGTTACAAACTCTTCCTCTTTTATTTTTAAGCAGCAATTCAGGAGTGAGTTGTATGGATAGAAAAGCAGCTCCAGGTTCAGGATACCTTTGTATCAATTTCTGCACCATCCACTTTACCATAGAAAGTGACTTTAATAAAAAGAGGATAATATAAACAGAACAGTTTTCTTCCTCCATTTCTTAAGACCTGCTTTCAGGTTTCTGGTCCACAGAGTGATCGAGGTGGGGTACACCCGAGAAACCCCACAAAAAAGCCGGCAGAAGACGTTCTCACACGTCTCATCTTGAAATTACCATAGTCCTTTCTTTCCATCAGGACAAATGTAAACCTTTAGTTTCAATACCACCTTGGCTAGTGGCGTGCCGCATTATACTGGAAACATCACCTTTTGGGCACTGACATACATGGGAGGAAAACTCTGCAAGAGAATTTTTTTTCAAAATGGAAGAGCAACTGCTGAGATTAACAGTGTCAATAAAATAAATATCCCAAAGGAAAGGATGCACCATCCAAAGTTGATTTCACTTATTGGTCCCAGAAAACACACTGTCTACCAATCTCAAATACAGTCTCCTGATCCGCACCATAAGTCAGAATAGGCTATTTTTTCCCCATGTACATACTAACTGCTTGGTTGGATAGACAGACACAAATTCCAAACACCACATAAGAGAATGCAAGCATTTTTAGGAACCATTTTATTTAGATCTGACTAATTAGTTAATGCTTCATAATTTTCAGGGGCCTTCAGTAACTTGGGAAAAGTTTTATGTGACTGGAATAGAAAAAGCAGAAAGGCATATTCTAGAATTGCAGATTCAAACTGAATAATGTAACATACTGCACCTTACGTCTTGCTACAGTCAGCTTTCAGAGGGCTGAAAACAACTAAGTGTTTAGAAAGGCAGTAATTTAACTGCGATGTTTTTGCAACAAACCTGCAAATATTTTTTGCATTTTACAGTCTGCTGGATGACATAAGTGGGGATAAGAAAAACATCTATTCTAGACACTTGCAGCTGAAAACAAAATAAAACCAAAGGGATTAAAACGCAGTGTATCAAAATTTCACCTGTCCCTGCACTCAGGTCTGTTATTGGATTGAAATAAAAGACAGAAACATGAGATTTCACCTTCCAGTGTGGCACAGAGTGTACCACACCACTAAGAACTCCTACACAATGCAAAGGTGTTTCCGCACTGGCACGACTACACCAAAAACCAGGCATTTCTACAAACCATAATGATGAAACACTTGCACTCTTGGCGCAGAATTAAACAACTCAAAACCAACAAGGGACTGCATGCTGCGAGATCTTAATACTACGTCCTTTTCGGCTCATTGACTTTGAATAGGAAGACATAAAATTCAGAAATAAAAGTTACCAAAGGGAGTGCGCATAGTGTTTTCTATTGCTTGGCAGTGACAGCACTACAGCCTTATGTCCCAGGCAATTTATTAACTGAGAATCTCCCATTAAATGTGTGCCCTTACGGCAGCTGGCTTGCAACCAGGGAAGACACAAGCCAGGGCAGAGTGCTCCTCCCTCTTGATGACATTTCTAGCAAACAGCACAGGATTCCCCTGTTGCTTTGCAATTTACCTCTTCTTTGACACGCTATTTAACTATTCTTTGATAAATACAGCTGTGGCTGTCTTGTCAAAGGACTTGACTTTTCAGGCCAGTTTCACGAGTTGCAAAAATGCAAGTTAACTTACCTTAAGCTGCCCAATTTCTTTAAACTTGTAAACTTCAAATTCCCACAGGTCTGTGTTTTTGCCAAGGATTTTCTGGCACTTTCTGGAAGGAAGATGAAAGAGGAAAGCACAAAGGTATATACACAGAGTAACACAAATGTGACAGCTTAGCGCAAGGCATCGCTTCCCCTTTCTTCTCCCCATGAGGACACGTTCAAAGGTCACGTATTTTGGCAACCATTGCTTCAGGCAGGGTATGCCAGCTCCTCACTCCTCCTTTCAGGTCTTGTCTGCTCAATTTTGTTGCATCTAAGTGGACTTGACTGCCCGCTCTGCATTCAACCCTTGCTGATTTGAGACATATTATTACAATTAGCCGTGTTTTGAAATCCCAGCTGAATGAAATTAAGCATTTTAAAAGATAAACATCTACATGCATGCATATGCACACATACATGTACATGAAGACACAAATCATATGTAATTTTTGAGTCTTGCTCTGGATACCCCAAATTGGCATTTTTATTTACACTCATGTAACCACAGTTTGCTTTCTGTGTTACATGTGTTGACACTGGTAAGCTTAAACTTATCAACTTCCATGCTAAACATTAATTTTGAAAATAACCGCTATCTCCTGGAATATCCCCATCACAACATACTCTCAATCATTAAGTTCCTTTTTTTTTTTCCTTGACACAAACACACTTTACAAAGCAATGAAAATCTTTCATATTAAAGTTACCGAGCAGCCAGGTCATATTCTCCTTTCTCCACCAGGTGATTTATATAGGCCAAACCAATATCCTAAAGAGAAAAGGGATTAAAAATAAGCCAGTACAGACAGAAGTTTGGAACGCTTTTTATTACTTTTTTATGGTTTAATCTTTTGTATAATTATCATAAATTTACATTGGGAAAGCCATGCTACTTCTACATGGTTCAAAGCACACAGGATCATTTGGTGCTTGTATCAGTTATCTCAAGAATAAAATAATCAGGAATAGCATGAAAACTCTTCTTTCTCAACACACAGAAAGTTTGCATCAGGGAAAAATAGTATTTATTGAGAACATAAGTCCTAGTATTGCTATATAAAGTAAAGGAATTACTGATAATTTAGCAGGCAGCTCTTTTTAGGTCTTGACCCAACTTGTGGATTACACAAGAGGAAAAGAATTATTAACTATGCATTTAAAAAATGAGAACTGCAAACTAACACGAGGCACCTAGATGTGAAACTTCAACTGAATTTTAATAAGATTTAAAAGGTCTTCCATTTATCCCTCCAAAACTCCTGCCGAATCCTGTCATATGCACAAGCTAAAAGTTAGAGGAATGCGTCGCTTCCACACTCTCTCTCAAATATTGCAATGCAACATTGCAACTCTCTTTAATGTCAACAGCACTTTCATAAAATCTGGATCCTTTTCTGTTTCACACACTTATATTCTTGCTTCTGCAGCTGAAAGCAGGAAATGGAATGCTAGTTGGAGTTTGCCTAACAGCTACTGTCTGCTGTGGTATGGAACAGGAATGTATTTGTAGCCTCTCTCAGGCTCCTGAAAGAAATCAACTGCTTTGTTTTGAATAAAAGTTGTGAGACTTACCAAAATCTTGTGTTTCTTTATGGTTTTCTGACTTATCTCAGCTGCCATCAAAGCTTCCTGCAGTTACAAAGTAGAAAGAAAGACATACCAGGCAAATAAACAAGACTTCAATTCGCCAAGCTCCAGAACTGCATATATCCTCTGTCCTTCAGCGCATGGTGTTTGAAGCACTAGAGTTTTAAATGCCATGGTTGGATGAACAGCTCTGAATTCACACTCAAACAAAGCAGTCAACCACAGAGAAAACTATTTGTGTTTCCATCTGGGTTCACTCCACATTACTGTATTAGGATCCAATCTCAAGACTACGACGCAACACACAGGGCAATCCCATTGGATCATTTTCAAATGAGAACTCTTCACTATCAAAACCTGCGAAAAAAATCATTGGGAAAGGGGGGAAAGGGGGAAGGGTGCTTTTCTGTCCCCCAGCCCAAAAGCCTTTTCCTGGCACCATGATTTATTTTTCTCAAGTGCCACTTGCTGCTCTTCCACCTCCTGCAAAAAATACAGGAAGAAAAAGGGCACTTTTACAAAGCAAAATGAAACCTTTAACAACACCAGCTACCTACTACCTTGAATATGGCTTTCACGGGGACACACACACAGATTTCCCTGGCAAATTACCGGAGTCTTTGGGGACCAAATACTGTGATTTACATAAATGGCAAAACTGCGCTCGTTGCATGAATTTGCTCTTTGGAAGGGAAAGCATCCACAAGGACTTGCATAAAACTGCATCCCAAATACCACGATTGTGTTAATAAAAAGCACAAATGCTGAGTGGTCTTCCCCGCTTTTTCTCTTCTTAATTATAAGCATTCAGCAAATAGCTTTATGCATTCTAGTAAGTACCCGAAGTGAATTCTAGGATATTGGCATCCAGGAGAGTGGATACATGTTGATATTGCCTGTAAAGATTTATCAGCATTACTGTAGATGTTTAAATACATACGTTTAAAATCTACCAATATGTAGAAAACTAAGTACTGAATTGCCTTCTTCCAAGGAAGCTACATATCTTTGCTTTTTATTATTAGTTTTGCTTCTTTCTGAGTGAAGTTGCTTCCACCTACCTATTTACACCTAGAATTGAGCCTGTTTTATTTAGATTTTAAACATTTCAACACTGGGAATAATGTGGAGCAATGCACAGTGCCTGAACACATCCTACTTGCTCCACAGCACAAGTAGTTTAGAACAGGAAACTCCAATACCCATCACCAAGTCCATCCTTTTTCTCCCCTTCAGCTTGGACACATCTAGAAAAACACCTACATGGCTCATCAGTTAATTACTCTACTGCTTTAGCAATCAAGAAGCCCAGCTCTCCCACCACCCCTTCCAAGAATGTTGCAAAGAGATTACTTCATATTTCTTCTTTTCAAGAAGCCAGTCGATGTGGTCATCTTGGTCCCGTTCTTTAGCCACAACTACATCTCTTGGGCTGATGATATAAAAAAGTGATTCACCTTCCGAATACTCTGCAAATACACACATAACTTTATTATTATATTTTCCTAAAGTAATTTCCTTGTTAATACACTTGAATTGGGGGTGGGAAAGGGATTAAGAGGAGGAGAAGCAAGCAAGACAGCAAAGCTACTCCTGCAGAACATATTGGTTTGAGAAGCTGTGTTCTCCAATAAATTAAAACCCATTTAAATGGCAAAAATAGCTTTCCAAGAGAAAAACTAACAGAAAACCCATGACAGCTTATTGCAAATTCTGATCCACCCAGTACATGTAAGCCTTATGATGGTTTAGAACACACTGTTATACTTTTAGAGGACTATTAGACTACATAGCCTGCAATAAACTTCTCCTCCCCATCAAGGTCAAGGCCATCAAAAGCATAAATGATAGATGTGATAACCCCTGGGGACACAGCACATCATTACAGCAATGCATTTGCAATGCTATAAGTTAAGGTTATCTGTATAATGCATTTGCTTATACCATAAGGCTTTATTTTTGAGTAAGTTTAAAGTAAAACACACTCAAAGGTAAAACCAAGCACGGAATAGTTACGTTTTCTGAAGAACCCACGAAGAAAAACTATCAATATTTTGTAGATATGAGAATGAAACCCATCCCCTCCTCCGTAAAAAAAATGTGCTTACAAATACACACCCCGACTTATAAACAGAGTACAAAATAATGCTTTTCTCGAAGCCATCTGAAAAAAAATGTACATCTGTCTAATTAACTAGAATATGCATGAAGAAAAGCACAACTGTGGGCATCAGTGTGCTGTTTAGGGACAGGCTTAAAGCAATCCCAAGGGAATGGCGAACTCTCTTGATAGGAATCGAGAGGTTCTGGTGATCAAGAATAGATACGCTATATTTCTTGTGGCTTAAGGGCACTGATGTAGACAAAGAGGTCTGCCAAGCCTATTATTTAAGCTGTTTAAAAAACAGATTCATAAATTTTAAAAATCAGAAGGAATGTTTCTATATAACACAGGCAATACAATTACTAAGAGTATCTGCCTCAGCCTCGAAAGTTTTTTTCTGAAATGCAGCACATGCCCCAGAAAACAACCCTATCTTCACTCAACACAAACAGAAGAACTCCTAAGTGATGAAGAATTCCCATACTCTGCAGCATATATTCTGCTAAGGTCTAGTCTTCCTGCTCATTACATAATTAAATCATCTTCTATGCAGAATTTGCCAAGCTCCAGTTTCTCTACATGAGATTTTACCTTTCTCCCTTCCCCACTATGTCTCTCGTACTACACAGCATTACAAATTATGCTGTTTAAACATGCCCCTCTGCACGCAAAGCAGGTTTTTGCTCTCTAATGTGAGATGTCCTTGTGGAATATCCACCTTACACTTAGGTCTCTGCAATTGTGTCACAAGGAGTTACAGGCAGTTATTCAAGCGGATGTTACAAAAGTGAAACAGAAGCTTTGATTCCTAATAAAGTCTTTTTTAAACTAAGTTATGAAAATGAAACAAAGTAATATTAAGGTCACCTACCCAAATGATAATCTCTACATTCATTTTCCTGGAATCCTCTTACTGTTAGCGCGTCCGAAGAGATCTCCTCGCAAGACTCAGGCAGCGGCTGTACAATATCCAGTCTAGGTCTTGCACAACATTCCACTTCCTAGAAAAATGCAAACATCTTCTTTGCATTCCACACAGTTTACCTTACCAACGGCAAGTGGCTGTCACCTGTGAATAAGCCTGAATTTCATCCTCTGCAAACACTGCCCAGCTCCCAGCACCAGTATTCACCTTGCACTGGGTATTCGGTTGTGAACTATGCAAGCTGCAAAGCTCTGCTCCACTGAGTAGCTATAACTGCGGCTGAAACATACAGGAAAGTTATTTCTGCTCTTGGATTGCTTCCCCTGACAGATCGGTGCAGAGAAGGAGGCTTGGACAGTCACAAGCCTAAACTTCTTCCTGAGTTTGCTCATTATTTTTCTGCTTTCGGTCGCAGAGGTTTGCAGAGCTACCACAGATGACCATCAAGCAGGGCATCCAGCAAGCCCTGGAATGCCAAAATTTAAGTCAGGTTCTCAGCTGAGGTCACGCTCTGGGAAACAATGTTATTTCAGTACTAGCTGGACTTTAAAATTACACTTTTAAGCAGCCAGCAGTAGCAGGAGCAAAATTAATTCTAGGAAAACCTAACGCCTTGGTATGCTGCTGATCTTAAGTAACACGAACTTAGGAAGTGCAATATAGGTCATTTTCTTAAGATGACATAATAGATTCTCATTTTCTATCCAGGGAAATCATCTGGCTTCACCTACCTGTAGTCTTAATTAAGTCAAGCTCTAAGACAATCTTTTTTGTGTGTCAGGCTATGAATTAAAACTAAGCACAGAATTGACGAACAAGTTGACATAAGAAGAGACTTTACACTGATTTACCCCACTTAACTGGCCGTCTGGGTTGGCAGACTCATATCTTTTCCTAGTTTAACTGTTCCCATTGCAAATGAAAAATGAAAAAAAGAAAAGCAAGCAAAGTTACAAGTTCAGATCTGGTTGGGTAGGTAACAAATAATAAGTTTTCACCTGAGAGTGATGAAATGAAGCATTAAGACCCCCACACAGGCTGCCAGGGGCACTTCTGCTGTAGGCTCAGCCAAGTAGGGCTCTACTGAGCCCAGGCTGCTGCTTCTGCCCACGCTGGAGCAGAGCCCCCACGTCAGAAATTAACATTCTTTCTTTGCCATAATTATTGGGAGGAAGAGGAAGTTATCCAGGGTTTGTATTTGCTTTGGCTTTTTCTGTTTCCTTGCTTTGAAAACAAACTAAAACCAAACCCACGACAAACCTCTTCGCTATGTCCTATTACTACCACATTACCTGAAATTCTCTTTTCATCTCTCTTTCCTGCAGCAGCCGGGATGAGTTTAACCTCTCTCGGTGACTACCTGCCTCACGCTAGCTCTCCTCCACCGCTCCTTTTCGGTGACTAGCAGCTCCCAACCTCCTTGCTTCCTACCTCCAGCCAACCTTTCCTCCCTTCCCCGTCCCATTTGTTTACCTCCTTCTCTATCACTGACTCGCAGGCCCTACAGACTGCCTCTCTCGGGAAGCGCTGCCGTGACATTATTTTTCTCCTTAATATAAATAAAGAAACACCACGCTGGCCGCCCGCAGCGGAGCCGGGAGCTAACCCTATCGATTTCAGCAGCCCCGAGCGTTTGTTTGAACCCACAGCATCGGTTCATCTCCTAGCAACACGTGCGCGGAGCTGCTTAGGGTTACTATGGCGATGATCGCCGAGCGCAGACATCCTATCAAGGAGATGATCAAGAGCATCTGCCGCTCCGGCCCCGCAACTTCAAGGGTTTCCTCTGCTGCCTCTCCTTTGGTTTCCCCGCGTAAAATACCCCTTATGCGAAAAAGAATTAAAAAAAAAAAAGGAGAAAGTATCTAGAGTGACTTTGCTTGCTGCAGGAAGCGAAGGAAAGCAGACGGGACTTCTGGAGGACAAACACATCAGTCTTCAAGGCAACGTGTGCTGACCCACGGGGCAGCAAGCACTGCACTCCCCATTCCTGCTCCCTGGCTGAGGGACCAGCGACCACGCGAGGAAGAATTACTGGTTTTTTACCGCAACAGGAAGAATTACCGTTTTTTCTGCAACCTCCTTTACGTAGGAAAGTACCACCAGCTGGTCGCAGAGAGGGGCCAGTCCGCTGATGTGGAATTCAGTTTCGAACTGGAAAACTGGAACACAAGAGAGGCAACAGATTAAGTAAATAACCAAGGAAAATTCACTCCCGAGAAACACAGACAACTGATTTCCAGAGGCAAACAAGAGCACCCAGTAGAGGCACTTCAGAGGAATGCAGACCCAGTAGGTACAACAAACCTACAGACTTCCCAGTTGGATCAGTAAGATGATGAAAAATTACATTTAACAGATTAAATTCCGCCAATTGTACAAAACGAAAGGTCTGTGCTCCAGGACATGCCGGAGATGAGACATGTGAAGTGAAGGGTCAGCTGGATTTTCAGTAATCACATTGGGGAGAAAAGGAAAAAAAAATAAGAAAGAAAAGGAAAAAAAAATCCAAGCCAAAATCAGCAAAGTAGCTAATATATAAAACATCTTCTTAGTTGGCATGTTTGTAGCAGGACATGTGGCTTTACAGAATCCCACATGCTTTATCTATTGGTATGACATAAAAAACAAAGATCATTATTAATTTATCATTGCTTTAAACATCACAGGAAGATTTACAGATACACCCATTACGAAAGGAAAAAAATGGTTAAAGAATAGTCCCCTTTCTTGCTCATAAAACTGAAAATAAATTTCCTAACATTGCTCCTAAAATCAAGACATTTAAATAATGACTGTTTGGGGAAAGCGGTAGAAAAGACAGCTGACTTGTGTTTACAACAGGATTATTAAAACAGAGATCTCTGCTTAGAGACTGCTTAGGTTTTAATTCTGTTGTGTTTATGGTTAAAGCACCAAATATTTGGGGATTTTTTTTTGTTGATGGAGCCCAAGCCGCAATGAGGCATTTGACGAAGCACCAGGAACATCCTGGAGATGCTCTGGGTCTTGGTGCTTGTATTTGGAAAAAGATTTTTGTGAAAACTTGTATATATACATCAAATGCATCATGATTTTCTCCTAAAATCTCTTTTTAAGAGAAACCATGTAAAAATAGTTTACTTACTAACTAGCAAGCTAGATCACCAGCATCTCCTGTTTTCCTTCCTACTAATCATTTTAAAAACAGAAAATAATGACAGCAAAAATAATTTTCTTTACCGGAGATGATTCCCTTCCTGCAAAAGAAAATAACCCCTGTCAAGTAAAGCACAGATTTGACGGCTGTCACGATGATTAAGCAGATACCGCTTCCTATTTAATGCTTATAAACACTGGGACATCATTGGGGACAAGCGACAACGACACCGGGACAAACCCCGCGACCTGCTCGTAATCCCCTACGCAATTATTCCGTCCTCGCCTGCAGGACAGGCTCTCGAGGCTACTTGTATGGGGACACGTGTGCTCCGAGGGCCAATTTCAGAACAAACCATGTCAGGAGCATCTATCCGGGATATCTAATCTCTACTTTGCGGTTCGGGGTTTGGGAGTTTCAGGGAATAGGGGAGACGGGAGACAAAGGTAACGAGTTGAGCAAAAAAATAAAGTCAGATTGAGAACACTGCTTCGAAGGACAGCAAAGAAAACAATATTGACTTTATAAAAAGAGGGAACGGATATCCACTCTTAGAGGCGGATAAAACGCTCATGTTTGAATCTGGGGAGGACCACGGTGTGGCAAACAGTACCTTAATAAGGATTACAGGGACAACTTCCACAAAATATTGATGTTTCATTGACTTTTGCCAGCACTTCTGTTCTTTAGTCGGCTAGACACACTTAAAAACTTTTCCACCATCCAGGTAACGTGGTATTTGGGAGAAAGCGGCACTGCTCTTCAGCACGACCGAGAGAAGATCACTGCAAGACGCTGCTTTTAAACAGAATTTAGTTTCCTAGGTGTCACTTTTAGCTTTCTTGCAGCTCGTCCTCACGAGGCTCCAGCTCTGGCGCTACAGCCTTGAACGACAAATACCTGGTTCTTCTTGACCCCATGCAGTGCTGATGCCATAAAAAGAAAAGTTTTATCGAAGAAATTACAGAAGTTATAGCAGCACAGACCACGAAATAGGTTAATGTGGCCTATCCCAGGCGGTTTAAGGAATCATTTGTTGTGGAAAAGGGAAGGGGGAGGGAATCCAACCCAGACGTATTCCAGTAATGTTGTTAACTTGAAAAAAGATCCAAAACAATTAAATCAAATGTAGCGCACAAGGAAATGGGAATGACCTAGATACGGCCACGTGTTACGCATGTTTACGCCTGTCAGAAGAGAAGATGGAAAATGTGCTGACACGGGATCCCCTCCACGCTCAGGCTCTATGCAGAGCTGTCAGACAGATTATCAAGAAATAAAAAAGGAAAAGCTGTAAATCTTTTCTCTTGTTCATTAAAAGAAATACGTGACAAGAAGCACACTGCTGAGACGGGACCCTATGCTACTTTATTTGCCCAACCTCTATAAAAAAAAAACTTTGCATTTTAGAAATGCATGCAGCTGACAAACTAAAAAATGTCTTTCCTATAATTAAATTTCATAAAACTACCCCTGCTTTAATACTACAGACTTATAGAGCAAAATGTTGGTTACAGACATGTCAGAGATTTTGCTGCTGATCCCAACAGAGCCAAAGTTTTGATATGATCTTTTGGGAAAGCAAGCAGGGAGCTGAAGTAGAATGAACATGAACTTAACATGCAAGGGAGAAGGAGGCCTTCTTCTTTTTATTATTCTATACAATGTGCTGGGATGATATCCTTACTCATGGCCAAACTACATTTTAACCAGTTATCTTGGACTGTTTCTGGGGTGGTACCTCTGTCACCAGTGCTTCTACAGGGCTAGGTTATGTATGTAAAAAGAAAAAAAGAACTATATAAAATGGTCAGCTTTGATTAGCTATTATCATACTCATGTATTTGCATTTGATATACTAGATTAAAAAGTATTTTTTCAGTTGCATTCAGTTCCAATTAGAGGATGAAAAAAGGCCTTTGCCCCATATAAGCATCACTTATGTTGCCCTTACATAGATATAAGTGAAACAGAGAGTATCAATATACACAAGGTTCATTCTTCATAGATATAAAATTCACACTTTTAGGTGTATTACCCAGCATTAGAAAAAAATCTAATTTTTCTAACATCATCTGTGAAAATCTTCATGGTAGCAAAGAGTCTTAAAGTTTCTTTTGGTGTAACACTGAAGAATGAGAATGGAGATGGAGCTTGGAGACGATTTAGCAATCACTAATCAATCCTTAATGCAACCTCCAATGCTGCGCAGTAACAAGGATAAGCAAGGATAAAAATTATAATTTGTTGTTTGACCTGCAAGCAGGCTTTGCGAAATGGAAATATGGTGCTCAAGTGCCCTGATCCCTCTTTATGTCACACAGCAAGAAAATCATCATTAGAAATATGGCAATCACCTACATAAATCTCTAGAAAGAGACACACAACCTTTAAGAAAATCCCATGCAGTCCTGGATGACTAATAAATCAGAAGCTTAAGTTTCAAAGCTGCAAAGTCCATTTTCTAGAAAACTTTTCTTCTTTCTTTTTTTTTTTTTTTCCCTCCCATTAAGCATTGAGCTGCAAATCCTTACCAACCAATAGGAAAATTATTCAGTGGTGTGGCAGTCTTGATCAGTTTTATCAAGGAATCCAGGATCCAAGGATCCAATAGCCTAGGACACGACAGAATCGCCAATAGTTGGAATGGAATTGGCTCTAGGTAGTTTTTTTTGGTTAGGGAAAGGAGAGAAGGGCCAGAATCTGCTTTTCACAGAACACACAGGCTTGTTCCAGTGAAATGTCTGAGTAAATGAGCTTATAAGGTTGATAACATTTCACCTTTAATAATTTTCTGCTAACCATACTCACTAATTAAGCTTTAAATTCTACCTGTATAAAGAGAAATAGGCTGATATGGCGGATTGCAGTATCTTACTTTACAAACCACATATTGAGGTGTACCTTTTTTTTTTTTTAAATATTCTTCCACTAATAAATACCTCCATGCTTTCCAATCAGAAAAAAAAAGTAGAATTACTCATTACTGGTAATGGAAATGTGGCGGGAATTTACACAGCTTTTCCCACACAAAAATATGATGATTGTTATGAGCATGATGAAATCTGCTTCAAAGGGGACACACATGGGAACCAAGTGCTCAAAAGGCACTGCCGACCAGTTGGCACTGGGAATTAAGGTGAAATTCCTCGGATAATAACTGGGCTCCAAGGAATTGAGCGGGAAGCTTGCAATCACCTCAAGCCTTCTGCTGACTTTGCACTGCTGATCTCCACTTCCCGCTGTTATTAACAACCTAAGGAAATTACCTCAGACACGGCGAAAAAAGTACACAAAAACCTGAGCTGCTTCCCAAGCCACTGGAAGACTATTTAATGCTGGTAAGACGGCCGGGTTCCCTTGGAAAAGGCGCTATATTAACTGTGAAGTGCTAATTAGTTCTTCAAGAAAAAGCCTGCTAGTAGCTCCAGTGGAGGAAGGGTTCCCTGGTCAGCAGTTGTCCAGTGTTACGGCTTTTGTGCACATATAAGGAGGCAGCGGAGAGGTCAAACACCCTTTAAGAAAGATCACAATGGCATTTAGCCCCCGTTAAGCCTGTAATTCAATACCGATATTCTCTGATCAATACGGGGCTTCTCCGCAGCAGCTGGCAGAGCCGGCCCGATAGGATCTGCTCGGCTAACACGCGTTCAAAACCGAAGCAGAAACGTTCCCCGTGAGTTTATCGCCGGCTCTGAATGAACAGGCACGCGCATCATGAACCGCAAGACAGCGGCGAAGGCTGACGGCAAGGAGCAAATCACCACGAAAATACTGAAATATGCTGTAAATAAAGTTAGTGATGCCACGTAGACCTTAGGGCATGCAAACTGTATGAATATTTCCTCTATTTTCTTCTATACAAAATCACAGCATCATCCTTTTAAAAAGAAAACCAGCTACCACCAGAACAGCTGAGTGACGCTATGGGCAGGCTGGGTTTGGATCAGGGGAGATTATCCCCTTTTTCCTGTCTCTGAGTAAAGCACATTCACGTTTTGCCAATGCTGTCACAGTTTACTCCACTATTATCAACTCTGATACCCTCAAAGGGACCCTTTGATACCCTTGGTTTTCATTTCAGGTGCAAAACTGTAGGCAGAAAGAAAACACTGAACATGACAAAAGTTATACTGTTACCAGCTTGATTTTTTTCATGAAGTATGATGCCAAGAAGTTGCAAGCAAGAACATGAGGATATTCAGCTATTCTGCCACTGAAGAATATTCTTGCGTCATGCGAGTTCTGGATATTAAAAAGATGTACACTGAAAATGTAGCAGCTTGGGCATTCACTGGGTATTCATATGTTCTTGCAAGGAAAAGAGAAAAAACACCCAAAACAGGAGCACACAACAACAAAGGAGAAACAAAACAAAATGAAAAAGCCACCTGGCTTCCAGTGTGCCCATGGATAATATCATGACCTCCCAACTACCCATCTGAAAGTAAAGTTTAAATCAGAGTAAAATTGAAATAGACACTATGGCCCAATACAGGGCTCTCAAGAGCAGCTTCTACACGATTAGATCAAGAACTATTGTAATTTCCACTGAGATTTGAACAAATAACGCCTCTCCCTTTTCCCTCCCAATTTAAAGCAATGACTGCTGACAGCATTTGGCAGAGCAGTTTCAGCGCTTTGACCTGAAACCAGAAAGAAATCCCAAGCACATGGTTAGCAGGTTGGCGACATAGTTGACAAAAAAGCAGAGGATTTCGGTGTCAGATGAAGAAGTGTCTTCCGCAGCGATCTCTAACCTTGCCTGGATTTACACCCAAACAGTTTGCTGAGAGTTATTCATTATTTTTAAATAAGGTTTCAAAAGACCGAGTCAGATAAGGACAGCTTCTTCATCATAGATATATCATAACTAAAACTGTAAAAGTTGCAGCTGGTCATCTGCCACGTAAATCATCCCTTTTAATTATTTTCAAGATTATCTGCAGGTATGTGAAAGTTTATGTTAAGATTTGTGGATAGAACTCAAGACGGAACTCCTCCTCGACATAATTCTCTCCAAAATCCAGAATTCCAGCATTAGTATTTGGGAATACTTTGGGAAAAATGTAATCTTAATGAACAAAAAGCTGTTAAATCTCAGTTTCTCACACCTTCTCATGCCATGGAGAAATCAACAAATTTCCCAGTTGGTTTGGAGGAGCTGCTTTAAAGCTGTTCTTCTCTGAAATGATTAAGCCACATGCATCTACGTCCCAGAACACTACGGCCAGGACGCTGACATAAGCGGGATTTTATTTGAAGGATCTACCCTACCAGCCTCACGTCATTACAGGAGAGCCAAGGAAGCACTGCAGTTTTCCACGATTTGTGGTCCCCGCTGCTTTGCAGTTTATCTTTCCACTATTACCTCTTCACAAATGCTTCCTTATCCAAAATTTCTTCTGGGGACACTGGAAACTTTTGTTTACTTCCCTTCTCCCCTCCATCCCATAAAGAAATCTATTTTAAGCTTTACTTCATATACATTTTTATGTTTTTTTTTTTCTATTAATCGGCTATAACAAAATTTATCCTTATCACTAAACTGGAGATATAAGAAAGCAAAGGGGAACAGACAGAATGCAGAAGCAAAAAAGGCAACAGGGGAAATTCTAACCAGCTCTCTAACGCCACACAAAGAAACATAAAAAAAAGTGATGAATGAAAAATCAAAGACAATTCATTTAATTAAGGTCTATTTTCTCTTTAATATGATACCATGATTATGGTTTAACCAAGATGAAAAGACACATTCTCTGTAGGAACTTGTATGAAGGGAAAATTTAGATATCCACTGTTCGGATCTCTGATTTTGGAAGTGCTCAGAATTTCACACTCACCGACATGACAAAAACCATCCCGTGAGGGCATTGCGACAACCTCACCAGGCAAAAATAAGGAGACATTTATGTTATAAATACACGTTGCCTTCGAATTGTAACCGCTCGGCCAGGCTAGAATGCTAAGACAGCCCTTTCAAAGCTTATCTAATTTTGCGAAGGAGAGCACATTCAGAGAATCATACCTATTTCCACATAGCGGTTTGGAAGGTCGCGCATTTCGCTGGCATGCCGCTCCTTTACTGAGCAAATCTAGAAAACAGATTTGGATCATTACAATGAACAAACTGGAACTCATAAAATAATATGAACTCTTCCCAGAAACTCCTTATCGAGGCATTCTCGGGCACGAAATTCTGTATTTTGAAAAACACAGGTGGTAAAATGGCAGCAATGCATCAGTGAAGAAGAAAACAAGACAGGAAAGTTGTGACCGTAGCACACAGCCCTATAAATATGTTAGGAAAGAAGGGAAAGGGACTAAGGAGAGAAATCTAAAAGCATCTGCTCAATATTATTTCTTTACAGTACATCAGTTCAGGACACGTGTTTGATTTTCCCATCTTCTCATCCTGACTACCTCATTACTTTACTATTCCAGTAAGAACACGCTATTGCATCTCTCAATAAGAGGAAGAGCGCATGTATATTTAAAGAAATGCAAATATCCAAGCGTTGTAAAGCAAGCAAGAACACAGGGAAGACAGATGCCAAACTCAGACAAGCCTGCTGATTTGTAAAATTCAAAGCTTAATGCTGCAAAAGCTTTTTATGCTTCACCTCCCTCACTTTATCCTCCCTTTCCATCTATTTCTAACAAGTACTTTTAATTTCCCACTGTGAAATAACGCAGCAGTCTGTTATTAGAAAGCACCTAACAGGCTTGTAAGCAAACCCATGTCAGGCGTTAGACTGAGCAAATCATACAAACAGCCTGTAGAGAACAAGTTTGAAACGCCAGTTCCCTGCTCAAAGTAAAACAAAACTCAAATCAATCTGTCCCCTCCACAGGCTTCTCCCTGTCCCATTTTCCCCATGGTTGACTGAAATTATGTGGATGTTTCATCAGTCACAGCCCCTCCGCCACCAAATAAACTCCTCCAAAACAGAACAAAACAAAAAAACACATGGCAAATTGTCCTGCCTTAATGTTAATAAAAAGCCAGGAATTCACAACAGCTCTCTAAAAGCTTTCAAAGGAGGAAATCTCCCCAAGGCACAGAGAAGTGTCCCTGAGGATTGCATTCCGCGTGTGCTCGGTGTCTATCACTGCTCCTCCTCGCGAGGGTCAGTCCAATGACATTTCTATGGCAGCAGGAGTCCTGCACACCGGAGTCAACTCAAATTCTATTCTTTTCGATTGTCTTTGCTTTTCAGAAATAATCCTCTGCTTCTCTGTGATAACAGCAAGCATTTATTACAAAGACAGGTAATTGTACCTTTACTGAATTTCCCCAGCCAATAATCAGCGTTAAATTATCCTTCCAGCAAAGGCTGCAGGGATACATATCTGGGCGAAGGCTTATGTCGTCCCGAGGCACATTGGTAATTCTTTGCTTGGAGATCATGTCAAGTATCTTCACGCCCTGGAAGTTTAAATAAAAGAGAAATTTATTTAGCCTGACAAACTCTCACTCGCCACATCGCAGATACTGCAGTCAGGATTCTGTCCAGCATGAGCTGGTGCTACTAGGGAAGAAAAACAGAAAGAAAACTCAGTTCTTCCAAAACAGTTCTCTACAGAGAAGCAGCAATTTCCACCTTGGAAAAAGAAGAGATGAAGTGGCCACTCATTAACACGAAGGAAGGCAAGCTGCTCTTCACCTAAAATGTAGTTCTACGCTTACAGGATAACAGAAACAGACGTATTTGAATGACACCTGGTTCTCTTTGCTGTGGTTTTTCACTGACTCCTCAGGAAAGCTCCCGAATGGCCAAAGCAAAAACCAAAAACAAACAAAAAGGTTTACAGAAAGGAAGATTAAAGTCATTTTAGAAAAAATTAAATGAGTCATTAATCAGATTTTCCATGTTATTTAGAAAAGGTGAGCTGTAACCTTTCCAGTAAGAAAATGGAGATTAATTTCATGTTAAGTAATGACTCGTTTCTTAGCGATTTAAACACAGAAGTTCCCTAAATGAAATGAAACTCTTTGCTAGATATTCCCTTTAATATTTCCTTTCCACTGAGCAGAAAAAGCAGCTCTCATGATCACAGAAAAGCAGATGGAAGGGACCTTGAAAGGTCAGTGTCCAGGATGCCATTCCACGTTACGATTTCTCCGGTGACAAAATTGATTTAAGAGATTCCCCTGTCCGTTTCTGTTCGCCCTCACTGCAGGTTTCCCGCTCCTCGGCTGCACTGATTCAGCTGCTCATAAGTCAACAAGTCCAAAGGTGGAGGTCATGGTCTAAGCTTTTTCTTTTCTTTCTTTTTTTTTTTTAACCTATATCAGAAGGAGCAGTAAGTGGCCTGAGGGTGGGCAGGAACACGCAGCCGGGAATGGGCATTGGGTTGGCTCGTTAGCTTCTCAAGTGTCCCACCAAAACCGCGTAGAATTCCCTACAGCTGAAGCGTCCCATTCGCATCACGGACCAAAAAGACTTCCAGAACCACCTTCTGCTCACAAGGAAGCCAAAATCCTGTTGTTTTATTATGAGACAGGCAGCCTAACGCCTCCAAGGATTTGGCTTTCAGATCCCTCCGTCTTGTAAAATTCATAGCCTAATTCGCACTCTTGGCCAAGGATGAAGGAGAAGAGGTGACAGAAATGGATGTATGAGCCCCCAAGAGCAGGATTGGGCCTTGCCTATATAACCCAGAGCACATTGTGGAATATCCAAGGTCTAACAAGCTCACATAAAAAGTGGCAAAAAAACCCCCAAGCAACCCAAATAACGTAAAAATTAGGTAGCTAAATGCCAAGTACAATAAGCAGCAAGGCTATAAGATTTTCTCTGAATGACTTGGAGGGAGGGAAGGGAGAAAAAGCAAGCAATAACCCTCCCTCAACCTTGCGGGAGGAAGGAGAAAATTCTAAAAAACTGAAGGTAGGGGGAAGGGAAAGACCAATAACCAAATATATTAATCTTTTGGAGGGCAAGTGTCACTTCATTTTTCATTGAAAGATAGGCCCTGACCATGGCTTTTTGTCTCTGACAGATGGTTCCCAACGTTTTATTAGCATGCTGCGTTGTGATGTGGCGCGGCATCTCCGGAGACAGCTCTCCTCAACCGTCCTGTCTATTCCCAGCAGATTCACCTGGAATATATATTTTAATTGTATGACTCCGAAAAGAATGAATCCTCCAAAGAGCTATCGCCAGGAAGATCAAGGTATTAAAGGGGAGCACGACCACCTCTAACAATCACATATAATTTTTTTTTAAAGGAAATAAAAGAATAACTGCTTAAAGGAATCACTGCTTTTAAAGGAATATGTAGATATCTTATATTAACTTGAAGTATTTACAGATATCAGTGTAACGGTGTATCAGTTCAGGAACAAAATGAACTTTGGTTCATTTAGCAGTGACCAATACTTACCATATTATTGGCCCAAGCAATTAAGTGTCCTCTCCATTTCACATTTCTTATGTTTCCCTCTCCTTCATGCAAAACCGAAGGCTTCCATCTATTCATCCAGCCTCTCTCGTACAACAGCAACTACAAGAAAGTGCAACAAGAAACATTTCTGCAATGCAATGCTATATGCAAACATTAGAAATTTTTTTGCTTTTATTCTTCTCCGATTCAAGAGCAGAAAAAACACACACTAACCACAAAACAAAACATTTTCACCTGTGACATTTAGAATGAGAACTTCATCACAGAATTCAAGTTTCTTTATTAACAAGCGGCCCTGCTATCAAGCTTTTCACAAGAAGGTTAAGTCCAGCTAATTCTCACTTTAAGGACAAAGAGATTAAGGAATTTAAGAACCTAAACACACAGAGCTAGTGACAACAGTTATGTAAGTAGGCTGGTAAAGGAAGTGCACTGTCTCACACCAGTGAGTGGATGCACTGATTTACTGATGGCATCTTTTCTCCCTGCAAAAAACAGGAGATAGAAAATCCAAGTCCAACATGTCTGGGGCTTGTAAGACAAAACTGCCCAAGAACTGCAAGCTTTTGGCTTGGTCCCTATGCAGAAATACACGGCATGCAGACTGCACTGCACTTCAACGGCTGCTGCTTGTAAAACCTTCTCCTTGGGAGTCCTGGGTTCTGCAGATGGGGATTTTCAATTATTTTAGAGTATCCAAAACCACAGGATATCATGAAATGCATTGCAAGAGCAACTAAATGAATCCAGCTGTGCGCAGACAGCTTGCATGGCCGTCCAACTCCTTTACCCATTTCTTTACGGTACCAAAAAGTTATTTAATGGGCTTGTAATGTGGGCCTTGGAGCACTGCTAAGGGCAGCACTTGCAGGGATACATCAAGGCAAGAAGCTGAAGCATCTGGGAGGGTTGTGTCCTCCGGGGCCATCCCGGCAGCCTGTGCTTGAGCACAGACACACATGGGAGCTTGCCTGCCCCTCGCTGCCCAGCAGAGCACGGGGGCCACGGGCAGACCGAGAAGTCCTGCCCCCCGAGGCTCTCACTGAACTAAGACCTACACTGAATTGCTCTTTATGAATAGGCTTACATTTCACGTCCAAGATCCAACTGCACATCTTTTATTTTGTGTGGCTTCCCTCCATATTTGACCTCATATAATGAAAAGCTATTTTAATGACATACTTTAAAACAAACAAACAAACTAAAAAAACAACAACAAAACCCAATTGCTCAGTCTGCTTCTCTACGCTAAAGCCACAGGATGGCACCAAAGGACAAATATTTCCCCTCACGGTTTCTGCTGCTCGCTGTCCAGGAGGGTTTATCAGAAAGCAACACGTGAAGCACCGATTTCTTACCGCGCACACCGGCCTCCTTCGGGCCATCAGCACAACTCGGTGCTCCTCGCAGCGCGTTCACGTACCCCGTTCACCCGATGGGAAGCCCAGGGTGGTTTTTCCCTGCCTAGGAAAAGTCCATCTCCTACAGGCTGTGCCCCATGCAAGCGCATGCTATTTTCACGTGGACACGCTGCACCCGGCTGCTAAAACCCATGTGCACGAGGCAAGTGGCAAAGCAGGCTGCTCTTATTTATATTCACTGGAATCTGGCCCCTTTTCTGCATATCAAGGCGTTGTGAATTCAATTTATTACACACAAGACTCGGAGCGGGCTTGGAATGACACTTTGCGGCTACTCTGGTGACACTCATGGTTTGGGAGCATTATGTTTTCATGCTTCTCTACCCGGCTAAGAAACTGCAAAGGAAAAAATAAATGACCTGAGAAAGACCTGGCAGGGAGGAGGCAAACCCTGCCTCAGTCTATGGCCAACCGTAAGAACGTGCTTAATTAACCTCGCAAACGAAGGCAGCATCCCACCGCGGTCTGGCACTATTTGCAATGAGGATGGGGAGCAAACGGGGCTCACCGGAGCGCTCCCAAGTACCTCGTTTTAAAAGAGCACCAGGTGTAGCAATGCAGCCAATCTGCATTGCATTCAAAACTACACTTTCAACAAACTCTGGTTTCATTGAAAATAATAGTAAAATACGTCTAAGTTTTTTTATTAATTTATCTGCAATGGAATTACTTTTTTTTTTTTCTGATCTACAGAGTAATTTCTTTACTTCTTACAACAGTTGGCACTCGGCGCCTGAGTTAGCAGGCACAGAACCTCAGCCGCGTTGTGCTGCAGAGATGCTGTCCACTGGACACACTCCTCTCCAAAGACGCAGGCTAAGTTATTTCTCCGTCTTCCAGTCTGTCTTCATATTGAAATGTTTATCGCACCAGAAAGCCATTTAAAACTTCAGCGGAAGCCAGACACATAACAAAAAGCCCCCTGTTTCTAGAGGGACTCCTCTTCCCACCTCCCTCTTTTTGGTAAGGGAAAAAAATCATTTAGGGCTTTATTTGCCATAAATCCCGTATTTTGGCAGTCAGCATTCACAGTACTTATATTTCAACGGCAGCCACAAAATGAGTTTCTTGCATTCTCTGCAATACGGGCGGCATCATCTTCTTTTTGATATCCTCCGGCAAATCTGCCGAGCTCTTTGCTGAACCGCAGTAGCACTTAACACACACTTCCAGCACCTCTCGCACGTAATATAGCTACAATAACAGATTGAACTTTGATTTGAAGGCTGTCCACCCACAGTACTGGATGGTACACTGCAGCCTTGCAGTAGTTTGCTATTAAATTATTTTGCAGGGCTTCATACCTGCTTATGCTCCAAAATTGGATCATTAAAAGATGCATTGAAATACAGGTACAGGTACAGGACAATTTTTGATTTAAAGAACAAGTTGATGTAATTCACTCATCTGAGTGAAACATCCCTAAGTATCCTTCACTACCAGTATTTGAGCATCCTCAGGCAGAGCTCCCAAAATTATTTGCAGAGTGAGTCCAATACAGAGACAGACCAGCGCTTGGATGTAATGGAGCTTGTCATGCAATTAGCATTAACATTAATCACATGGAATCCCAGTCTTTAAACTACGCGTAGGAAATCCCAATCCACTGAACAAAGAGGCAATAGGTGGTGACAAGAGGGGGAAATAATTCAAATGAATTTTCACCTCGCCCCCAAGCGCCCTGGTAAAACACTGAAATAATTCTCACACGACATGAGCTTTCAAAGGAATCGTGCCTGTACTGAAGCACTATCCACAGCACCGTGCGTGCAAAACATTTCCCATGCGTTTTACTTCCCGCAATTCCTTTGCTTTAATGTTGCGCCTTGTTTGAAAAGAGCTAGGAATTCTGCAAGAACGAATGCAAAGGAAAAGATCGAGACTTGCGTTTTTAATTGTAAAGCCGCCCTTCCTTTCCCTATTGCTGCACTGTCACGTTAGTTCCAACCAAATACAACTAGGCACAATCCCACTGTATTTATTCTTGTCCTACTCTTTGTTTGCCTAAACGTAGGGATGTGTCTACCAGTTTTGGCACCGTTTTGCCAAATCTCCCTGCTCCGCGAGGCCACATCACAAAACCCAACACATCGCTGTCACGGCTGCAAGTGATCGCTACAGACATAAACCGTTTTAACAATAAACCAGCAACGTTTACTGGCACAGCCAAGATGAACAGGTAGCTGAGAGCTTACTGATTCTGCATTCGTAGGAAGATTCATAGAAAGAAGAAAAATTACAACTTCTGTTTGGATGGGGCTGGCCTGGATGGGCTCAAACGAGGCAGATGCAATTGCGGGTCTGCTGGTGAACAACCAAGATATCGGTGAGACGTTACTGGCACAAAGCCCTGGCGTTTTTGAGGAGAGAAATAAGGAAGGAAAAGAGAGGCAGCAACAGAAGTCACAGGAGATAGATGAGGCCAAGGCTTGGAAAACGAGTTCTACAGGCAGGGATACAAACGCTCACACGTTTCGTGTACTTCGATCCTCAGACGTGAAAAAAGTTTTCCATTAGATTCTTGCAAAACATCCAACTGCAGATTACGTTCAGAGAGGAGCACAATTCATTCTGTCTTCACCAAAGAAAACTTGTCCCTTACAGTGCAGGGAGAATGTTTTTTGCTTTTCGGAATAAAGGGCACATCTGTTAAACACAGCCAAACATCTGCTTATTAAGCAAAGAACACATAGATCAAAGTCTCATTTGTTGAAGAACACAGGCTATATCCAGGCATCATACATCACAAGAAGCAAACAGGAGCCCCGGACTACAGTGGCTTGCTCGCTGCTACAGTTTGTTTCCTGTTTATGGTAAATTATCCAATGCACGGACAGAAATTGCCTTACTATTTACTCTTTCTTCACTTAAACCAGACCTTTGAGTATTTCCTGAGTGACATTTTATAGCTTACAAAGCAATCTGCCTCTCTTGTCTGGTGCTCTTCTACCCAACGTAATGCCAAACAGCTGACTATCTGCTTTCTAAAAATGGACTGTGCTGCAAACAGCATGCTGACAATTTAATAATTTGTCAAAGTGGTCCACCCAGTTATATGAAGTACATATCACAGGGTTCAGAGGTAAAGGTCATCTACTTACTCACAAAGCAAAGTGCATCTGCTGACACTAAAAAGCAGACAATTAAAAAAAAAAAACACACAAAAACCCCTCACACACAAACCCAGATGTATTCCCTGGCAGAGTTGGCTTTAACATACGAATTCTACTGCCCAGAACAGCAGCTGCAGTTGCACAAGGAGACTATTTCTCTTCCTGCTTGTTCAGGATCGCTATTCTTTCAGTGCATACAAAGTTGCTCTACTTGGAGTGGAAAAAAATTTAAAATATCTTCTTTTGTGTCTCAGGCAGGACATACGGAGAGTCCCACACAGGATGTAAACACTGAAATTGAGTTTTAGATTTAAATATTAAGTTTTCCCCTACAACTTCACATCCTTTCATCTTTTATAAGACTCCCCCGCTGTGTGTAATGTTTAAACATGGAAATCCACATGTTCAGATACTAATTCCGGGAGGACAAATGGGAACAAACAAATGTGTCGAGGTTCACCTACCTGCATTTGGAAACTGGTTCTCATAGTGTATCTTCTCCAGGAATACACACCTATTCTCTCGATATGTATTTTTGTAAATACAGTATATAATACTTTATATAAAATATATCATGAATATATCAAAATATATAAAATATATCAGATACAGATGTGACTCCTTAGAGACATGGGTCAATTTCTTTTCACATCCATCTCAGCTCTTAAATCCAGCTGATTACAAAATTTTCAAACTGGATATTCAAATCAACAGTTACTACGGAAATTCCATGCCCTAGGCAAAGCAGAAGTCCCATCCTTTAAGAGATGAATATTCTGCTCTCAAACCAGCTTCGGATTTCATTTCCTGAGTTGTGCTGCATCTGTGCCTGGTAGAAGCCCCCAAAGCCACCCACAGAAACCGCTGAATTCAAAAACATTCAGCAATTGCTCCAGAAGATTGACCCTCCCACCAGCATTACTAGAAAAGCACTCGTGTCTGGTTCTTGGTGTTAATCACAAGATGAAGCAGAAAGCCTCGTCACTGCTCTGCCTGGAGAGGAGCCCGCTCTCCCAGGCTATCTTCACGGAAGATGCAGTAGCCAATACCTTGATTTTGGAACTTCCATCTCCTCCAGTCTTCCCTCTCTGTTGGTTCTACCTCTTTAACCCTCTGAATGTGGCAGTCACCTGCACTGCGCAATAACATTCATTTAGTTGATACGTTCGGAAAGACCAGTATTGTAAGGGTTAAGTGAAGAACACCTTTATTGTAGCTTTACCACCCTCATTTAGCTAGCTTTCACCCTGTTATTTTTTAAGATTAGACCCTTTTTTAAAAGGTAGAAGGTTATGGCCTTCAATAGCACAGTATTTGTCTTTTCCCTTGCTTGGAAGCTCTGCTGTCTGCTCTGGACAAGAATGCCCTGTTATTTACAATATAAAGTATTATTTTTGCAGGGTTACCATCATCTGCCAACTCATCCCAATGATGAGTTAATTGCAGAGACAAGGGGAGTGAGGAAGTGCTTCTTTTTAGTATGGCACCTATGGCTTCCTATTGCAACACCTCTGCAGTGTTTTTGCCTTTTTTAAAGCTTTTAAATGCAACAATAGAAAGCTCAGTAATATCCCAAGTTTAACGAAAGCTTTTACTTAAAAATGCTTTAAGAAGAAAACATTTTAAATCGGTTAATTAGTTCGTAACACAATTAGAACTCTTGAAGGATTCTAGCAAATGCCTATTTAGGTAGAAATATTGCTGGTTTTATGCATCAATAAAATCAAGTTATAAGTGCCAAAGGACTTATTTCAGTGCTAAAATCCTTATGTTAAGACGTCAATTAAAATTTTCCTGAAGAGGAAAGTTCCTCAGTTTAAAAAAAAAAAAAGGGGGAAAGAAAAAAGCATAAAAAAAAAAAAGCATTAAGAGTCAGTATACATTCCCCAGAGGACAGAATATAAAACAACCTGTCAAGTAATCAAAGATAACCAAAGAGAATGTGTTAACTCCCTGATGCTTCTCTCTGTTCAGCATCAGGTGAATCCAAGTTCTTCTACCACCTGACGGAGCCCTTTCCTATTAATTCCGTGCCTCTCTCTTTCCGTGCCACTTTTATCAGTGCTAAAAAGCTTCACAAACTTGTGGCTGAGAAAGATCTACGCTGACTCTGCATTATTTTAAGGACAACAACAACTGTCCAGCTAGCAAAAGCTGTCAAACACACACACACAAGCTTGAAAAAGGCTATTTCGCAAAACATATCGAACTGTTAATGAGAATTAAGTTGCACTAGAAGTCGGTATTTCTTACGTGCCAGGGAGGGAGATGCAGCACATTCAGTTTGATGAGTGTACAAGTGAGCACTGATCACCATTAATTCATAACAGAAGGCAACAGGAACATTCGATTAATTTAAGAAAGCTTTGCTAATCACATTTTGTGTATTTTAGATCAAAATACAAACAGGGGTACAAGATACTCGCAGGGCCTGGATGTGTCAAGTACTCCAGAAGTCAGAAATTGCACCCACCAAAACACCTTAACGCAGATTTACAGGACCAAACTGCCCCAAAATGAAGGTTCAGAAACAACCACCTGGGCACGCAGACTTTTGAACAGAGTCTGCACTTTTTACCCAGAGGCAGCAATAACCCTGGGTTCCTGAATCACTTCCCTGAATCACTAAAAAAAAGCCAAATAAGATCTGAAACATCAAGACCAACACATATAGTAAAAGATCTGTGTTAATTTCTAACTTCTGTTCCCATTTGAACAAACTGAACAGACTTAGAATTGGAGAAAATATGGCATAAAAAACACAAGTTACTTCTCTCGCATTACGAAGACAAAAGTATTTCTATTCTCAAGCTTAATTTGTTACAACTTCTATTTAGACATAGGAAATGCACTATTTTTATTAAATTAAAATGTTTTGGAACATAAAACATGATTAGAAGGCGAAAACAAATTTTGCCAACTGGGTTAAAATCAAAGATACAATCCTGTAGTTACTTTTAAAAGGTGGTTAAAGAAAGCCTAGGTTCATTAGAGTATGATCACTTACCTTTTTTCCGCCTGTTACAAATTGCTTGAAGTGAGATCTTACAAACTGAGGATGAACAGCAACAATCTGAGTATAAAGTAGGAGGTGGCAGGGGGGAAGGAAAAGAAAAAAAAAGAGAATTATGGTTGAAATATAAGTTTGTACATAGCTGAAATAAGTTTGTCCATGGTAGGGAGGACTGTATCATTTTTTAAACTAGATAACCCTTTGTCGAATATCGGATACTACAGCCAAATTCTGCCTCTAAAACAGCAGCTGTTTTGGAAATAAAACTTGCACACACCACCTTTTCCCCTAAGAAAAGCTGCTTCTTAAAAAAAACCAAAAACTTATATCTTCCTATATGCCTATTCGAAGTGCTTTTTAATAGCCTGAAAAGACCACTTAAGCAGAGCATAATTGAAGTTTTATCCTCAAAAAGCAAACATGAGCATTGCTGCCCATCTTTTTCCACAGGATAGGGTATGAATTGGTTGCAAAATATTGCCCTCAGAGTTAGCAAAACTTTCAGAATTTATATCAAAGAACTATAAAGAGAAATATGTTGAGACAGGTAACAGCTGAAACAGGACAATTTCTCTTTCACTTTGCCTTTTGTATTTGAAAAACTCAATAATTCTTCTTACAAAACCTGGATCAGCTTTCTTCCAACCTAACAAGATCAAAAGTGTTTACATAGAGGTAGATAACTATTTTCTAGTGACTTGAATAATATCACAAAGAAGCAATATTCATCCCTCTTGTTTCATTTCAATGTGGCCTTTCTGTCATTAATGACAATAACAACCCGATTACTACAGATCAAAACAAGCACTTACTTTAATAGGACAGTCAAATGTTTCATGAAACTCTTCTGCGGAATATAATCCAAACACCTGCACCTAAAGAAGTATGAAAATAAGAAAAGATTTTACCTATCATGCACTTGGCAATTGACAGGTGATTGTGATTTATGCATACAGAAAAAAAAATATAAAAAAAAACATGTTTAACAATTCAAAGTAATTGATACTTCTCTGGATCCTAGTGTGGAAGATGTTTAAATATTTTCAGAAGTGCAGAAGTATTTAACTCTTTTTCCTTCCCAAACACTGCAAGAACTAAGAGTTCCTTTTGCTTTAGGCCAATCAGACCTGTTTAACAGATGCTAATCCCAGAAGCTATGAGCAACACAGAAACATTTGGGAAAAGTAAACTGGAGGCTTTTCTTTTCCGAGAAGAAACTGGAAAGAGCTTTTTTTCCCCCCAAGCAGTATAGAGCTGTTTCAAGGAAGCTGCACGTAACATTTTACATAGAAAAAAGAAATCTGTGACAATAAAGCAAAATTAGGCTGAAAATCAAGCCCCGTACTTTCCTTGGTGTCCTCTCCTTCTCCCAGATGCACTTAGTGCTTTTTATTTTGTTCCATGACCACTGGGAATGTCTGTCTTTGAAGAATTCCCCCTTTCCATTGATGCTGATGCCTCAGTACATTTAATAGTGATATAAATGTAACCATAGGCCATGAGAATATCTTTCTATCAGAATTACTCTCCTGAGGAAGGCTCCACTTAAAACGTATATTTTTACTGTCAAGAGAATTAACAGATTTTTAACTGCTTTAATTACAAAAGATGTAATAAAGGTACAAATGTATCTTTGTGCAACATCACCTATGTGATGGGAAGGAAAAGACAGCCCTGTACCCCATGGAGTACACCTGGAAAAGCTGCATTTGGCAACAAATCTGCTTTGGAAGGGTCTCGCACAGGTTTAATCAAGCAGCCTTGTTTTCTGGGAGTGGTACTCCAAGGGCTAAATTCCGGTCCCTATGGTCAAGACACAAGACACTCAACAAAGATGTGCAGAACAGGGCCAGGAAGTACCATGCCCCAGAATAAGACTTGATGTCCCTGTGAAAAGATCAATTCTGATATCAGTGGACAAGGATCTGCAGAATTCAATATCTGGAGACATTGAGAAGCACCACAGAGATTATGTAAGCCAAGCAAAGCAGCACACCTGAGCTGAGCCTGGCCGAAAGCCTAGAAAACCTTCCACTCTACAGGGCTTTGTTCTCTGGCTTTTGGTTTTAATCAAACAAAACAGACATTGGCGTAGTATATCCAACGCAACAGACTAAAAATAAGCAGTGGTTAAGAAAGGAGGAAGGAAAAAAACTGTAAATAAAATCACCCATAAAATCAACCTGCTCAAAACCAACTAAAACTGCTTCTCAAATTAAAACAAATTAATCAAAATTAACATTAGCAACAGTTCTGCCAACATTTCCGTAATACTGCTGGGGGGTAGCAATATGACGTTTCTTTAAGAGTTTGGGAACAATATAGAGCCAGTTAATGGAAGAGGAAAAAACAACTCAGCATAAAATACATGTTATCATGTTTACTCTAGAGACACCATATAACAGTTTATTACCTCTTAATGTCTTTTATTCTACAGAGAGAAAGTGATGCTTCCGATATTACAAAGCTGTATTGCATTTATCCATTTCTACTTTCTCTCCTCACTCGGATCATGATGTTTTTAAGTATCTGGAGAAGGACTTTATGATCAGAGTCCATTATATCTGACCAGTTCTCTGATTTTAATTACCAAGTATCCAACCTATCCAGGGCATCTAGACCTTGTTGTTTCCCAGCTCCCATATTGGAAAGAGGCAGCCAATGTTTGGGTGGTCAAAGCCTTAAGAGAATAAACACATTCTTTCCAAGACTCACATTTTACTTTGAAATATGTGAAATCTAATACTTCATGGGTGTTCTTAAATATTATTATGGGCATAAAATGTCATAGTAAAATACATAAGAACAAACCTGTTTTTAGTGTAATATATTTGTTTTGATAGAAAAGGTTAGAGGCCAATAATGATGCAAATTATATTACTATTAGATAAAGACTTAATAATGATTTAAAGGAATTGAGAGTCAGACCTAGGTACCCATGCCTAAAAAAGGGCAAAATGTTCCATTTTTTTCGCTGCAATGTATATTTCAAGCCAGTAATCCACGGTCTCACATCTGAGCAGTTTAAGAAGTGCTTGTCCCCGCCACCCCCTTCAGAAATCCAAACCAGCCGTGCTAGCTCAACAGTTTTATTACCTCCCACAATTACTGATCCTTCCCTTATCTTGCTTAGACAATTACGTTACTCTTGCTGCGTTTCTCACCGGCTGTAAAATTCTACAACCCACTTTGATAGGCACTGGTATCCCAATTACTGTGTCAAGATACTGACATCAAGATATCTTTGAGAAACAAAAGGCTTGAAAACATAAACTGGCTCTCTGCCTGCTGAGGAAAAAAAAAAGAAACGGCACCTTATTTTATAAGGAAAAAAAAAAGCATATAAATACAGTCTAAAGGGGCTGTTTTCCCATTTGGCTAACTGCAAGATCCAGTTTCAGCTTTAATTTATAGAACTTTTACTGATGGAATAGATACATTAGGATCAGCAACACCCACCCTCTCCCCAAGTCTGCTCTGTAAAAAAAGCGAGTCAGATGTACACTGAGAAATGATTTAAATGATTTTTAGTGCACTGCACTTGTCTAGGAACATTATATTCAAAAATAAGCTTAAATATACCCTGCGCATTAGAATTTTCTCATTGTAAACCAACATTAGAAAAGGCTGCCATCGACTTAAAAACAAAAAAGACATTCTTATAAGTGGAAAATCAATCACCAAAACCACTAAATGTCACAGCTCAACATTGCAGAGAAGCACTGATAATTGTTAGTTATACACTGCACAAGTGATGTATGTCCTCAGTCAAGCAAGTAGGTGCCAGTTTTTTAGGAAACTGTACATATATTGATTTTACATTTTTTTAATGTGGCTGTTGCAAGACACTTTATTCTTCTGATAAACTATGATTGCTTATCAAAAGATTCTATAATTCAAGAGAAACATTCATAACGTGTGTAAAAATGAAAACCACCAGCCCACAGAACTCATGCCCACAAAATCCAATTTTGTGGATTTATAGCAGAAAAGCATTAAACTACTGTCTTGCTGGAACAGCAGACTAGTCACTGAAGTATAACAGGCACAGCAGTAATGATTAAGGTGACATGTCCTCCTGCCACAGCTGTTAATCAGCTTAATACCAGTTACATTATTGACATTCTTGTAATTACCTTTCCTAGGGCACATTTGTGTAAAATATACTTGACTTAAATTTTGAGTATTCAAAGGTGAGGCCGGTCCCCAAAACGGATGGCCAAAGTGGGGTTAACTTAGGAATTAGCTCCACAGGTATCAATCACAATTACCTGAAGTTGAATACTGAGGACTGCTACTCTCATTAAATATATAAATGGGTTAGTTGTACCTTGCCGTCTTCTGAGCATACGCCCATGTGTTCTCCGCTTTCATCCAGGCTGATCTGATTTATCTTCACTGGGCTCTACAAAAAGACAAAAAAAATATTTCAAATTTACATCAGCAATCATATGCTTTAATCTCACCAATCTTGAGATTTATGTATTAAACCTTGTACAATCTTACTTTGTACAAATATATATACACATACAACCAGGTATTTCTGTAGTAATGCCAAAACACAGCCTTCTTTCTAGTCTCTCGGCTAACCCAGAAGCTCGATATTTTTTCTAGCAACTTGTTTCAAGGATTTGCAGCTGTTATGAAGTGCCATGATCCTAGAACTCAAGAGTTTGAACTAACCTGCAACATTATTTGAGCGATACTATGTGTATTATCCCATGAATTATATTGCCCATCCAATTATACTCAAGTGCCAAGAACCTTCTTAACTGCCACGAACCACCATAAAAAACACCTGATTATTTCAAGCATTGAAAGATCTTCACCCAAATAAACATCTTGCATCTTTCAGTTCAAAGTCTTGCAAGATTTTGAATGGAGGGCCCCCCCAAGATACACATTAGCTAATCGATTCCGAGCATGAGAAAAGAGCAGCTCCACCGCATGTTCCTGTGAAAAGGAAGTGTCGCTGGAGCAGGGCTGGAGGTCACACTAGCTGCATCAAAAATATGACACAACCTTATGCAAGATATCACAGCTGGAGTTCACCGCTGTACGAGTTACATAAAACACCGTCCAGATGAACAACCTGCAGAAGAAACACAGCCTGTAGAAAGCTTTTCCCTATAGACTGCCAAGAAATAGCTAAGTTAGGAAAATACAGATTTCCCCATCTCTACCTTGGAAAGCAAACTGCCCTAATCCCATTATCAATTCCTACAATTATTTTTTCTGATGACCACGGAGCCATCACATCCTGCTCTGCAGCATTTTGCCTGATGCAATGGGAATAGATCGGTGCCAGCCCTTCGCTTCCCTAGGAGAACCTCTTTTGTGACGCCCTGGCGCACAGGCCAGCCTCAACACACCTCCTTGCATCACACTATATTTTATCATCTGAGTATTTCATACAATTCACCTGTTGACAACCGAGCTGCCGGGGGTAGTAATCCATCAGTTGATTCTCCCCGCAGGAAACCCAGAATTACACAACAGCAAACCTGAGTATTGAAGTCTAAGTAACAACCAAGCCAACCACGTCCAAAACTGTACAACTTGGAGTAACATGCAAGATTTGCATCTAAAACTACCCAGAAAATCAGAAGAACAAAGACAATAAAAGATAATGGTATGTATGTCATCTGAAGCAGAATGTTTCTTCAAGAATGAGTTAAAATTCATCTTTTTTTGTTTCCTCTATAAAGGTTCTTAGCTCTGCCATGAAGTCCTGACTGTCCTCCCTCGTCCTTCCCAAGCTGTATTCCAGATGACACCTACAATAGTTCACCGATCACTCGCAGTTATGACCAGGGTATGCTCTGGGCTTCAGTCAAGTGATTGTTATAAAAGTGCTTAAAATGAGGTTTTAAACAAACAAACAAAAAACCCAACTCTCTAGAGTTCCAAAGAGGTACAGAGAGGTACAAATGTAAAACTATTCCATAGTTACTACTCAATGAATAAAAATAATCTAAAACCCTAAACTGTGAAACTGTGACCTCTTCATATAAAGTGTCAAAAATCGCATATTATTTAATTAGCACTATGATGGATAACATTTTTTTTCCTAATTTACTCCAAGCACTAGATACAGATCAACCAATAAACAACACACAACTCTGCAGGCACAGTTATACTTAGAGTATTGTATCAATAATACTAACACAGTATTTTGAAAGCAATATAATTCTAACCCAACAGTAAGGAGTATCCTGCTAGTTAGGGAGAAAAATATACTGCAACGATTAACCTGAGAAGAACATCAGAATTTTATAAAGTGTTGAAGTTCCAGTAAAGAAGGAAAAAAAATGCACTCAGCTGAATTTCCATTAGCTGCAGTTTTATTTCTGATGGAGACATGTTTGGAATTCTGGACAACATAAGTAAGTTTGACTGCTCAAAATCAATAATGTCAAGCTGACATTATAGAACAAAAAAATGTTACCTTAATGGAAGAAAGAAAAGTTTAGGGAGAAGAAAAAAAGCTAGCAGGCATCTGGCACGTACAGATCTAAATACCGGCTTTTGCAAAACCTTAAAGAAAAAATAATAAAAAAATCGTCTCCCAACAAATGCACCTCGTGTGCTAATCAATTACCTAATGTAAAACGCTTGAAATAAACGCACTTAGTATGGATTATGTCAGCTCTTCAATTAGGAGTAAATTCACGGCCACTCAGAAAGCTTCTTTTAATTGTGTTCTTTGTGGCAACTCCTTCTCCCCTGACACTCTTCATCAACCCACCTTATGCTATCAGTTCCCCCAATGGTGAACCCGAGAAATCAATCTGCTAATGTATAATTTGTAAAGCTTCTCTGACTAACAAATGGATAATTGATTCTTGCACAAATGCTGCATCCCAATGGGTATGAAGTGGGAAGAACAAGAAACATAAGACTGGATTTCACTCCAAGTCTTTGAAAAATGCAGTATTTACAAGCCGGGAAGCTAAATGTTTTAATAGCTGCCTGTGACTTCATGCCTTTTAGCCATGGTTAGCAGGCAGGCAGCACACGCGTTAGGAGTGTGAAAAGCAAAGCAGTGTTTGATCATACTTACAGTAATGCTCATTTTACTTCAAGAGGTTCCCACCACGAATCCAACCCACTTGAACAGTATTTTCATCCATTCTGCAAGGCCAGTTTTCCTAAACTTTTCCTGAATTAACCCAAACATAATCCAACCCAAAATAAGACAAAACCAGCCATAGCACTTTCTGCTACATTATGCAATTATCATTCGAGATTTATAGAACTGCTGTATAGCCACTCTTCGTAATAAGGACAAACTATATGCATGTAGCCTTTGAACTGAAACCAAAAAATGAAAAAAAAATCTCCTACAAGTGCTTATTCTTCATTTATTCATGTGCTCCCATCTCCATGATTTTCCCACAAACAAGCATGTTTGGTGGAGAGTAGTACAACTAATCAACCCGCTTCAAATGTTAATGCACTGCAACGAGGACCTTCATCTCTCCATTTGTGTTGTTCCCCCATGGTGGAGGTCTACAAGCCCAAAACACCAGTTTATAAGCCAAACCAGCCCATCTGCTGTCGTGGCATTAAACAAAATGACAATACAAACCTCACTGTGCATTGCATGAGATGTTTGTTCTCACCTCAGCTCCAACTCTTTGGCTCTTACTTGACTAAATTAGAAGTTTTACAAAAACCCAACCAAACCCAAACCCGAAAGCAAGTATTGAATATCCAAGAGCAGTATTGAATAACGGCACCCAAAGATGCCTTTTCTAAGCAGGAAAGAGAACCTTAAAACTTTTGTAAGAAACAATTTTACTAACTTTCCAAAATAGGAGTTTTCTATTTTTCTAAGGACTTCTTACTTTGAAAAATGACCGGTGGTTACAATAAATGAAGCAAACGGTGAAATGTTCTCTCAATAAAAAACAGGCAATGGTCAAGCACACAGATTATGTGCTGTACGTCCCATCTTCCCTGGGATCAGCATACTGACACCTCAGAGGCCTCTTGTTTAGAGGAGTTTTCTTTAAAAGGAGGAAATTGCAGCAATGCACTTTATATGTCTCAGATATATATATGTCTCAGTGCTACACATGCAAACTGGAGAAACAATATAGTAACACAAAGGCTTCAACCAAAAAAGCAGCTTTAAAAGTTACAGAATAAGCCTCTTACCACTGCCTGAAACAGAAACAGTGTATGCTGAATTTACACCACTTGAATATTCATTTAATGAAAATGTACTCATACCCACAGGAAAGAGGAGTTTTGTTCAACAATATTGGTAGTCAAATTCTGATAAAGAAGTGAGGATTCCTGCTCTGGTCCTTTTCTTGTAACACTCTAGAATCTGTCACTTTCCAAATGAAAAATGGGAGATCATGTGGGTTAGAAGAAAAGGGAGAGAGAAAAGCTGGGAAGAGTGACAAGGTCTGGGACATGGAAAAATAACAACATTAACTTTTATTTCATCTGCAAGGAGGCAGAAAAAAAAAAAAAGAAAAATCTCAAAAGCCTCTCTAAATCTAAGGCAATATGAGGACAAGGATCCTCTCATATATGTTCCGAGAAAGTGAGAAAGACAAAAGCCTACAGTGGTTTTGGTATTTTTCACATCAATGAATCCCTTAATCTTGTTTGTCAACTACAGGGACTAAGAGGAAAAAAAAATTAAAAAGGAATCTCCCTAAAGCTGGAGGAGCTGCTAGATAATCAGAATGTTTGCTAGGAGTGCTAAAACCACTATTTAAGAATAATCTATACTGAAAGCCACTTCCAAGCAGAGCTTAACTGCAAGCTAATTTCTCACAGATCCAAAGTAGAACGTCTTATCTGCTAGATCCCCAGAGAGCTGAGGATATATCCATCCCAGAGCCCTTCAACACAGGAAAGAAGCTGATTCCTCTAACTGCTTTCACTGCTAGACTGCTCACCCCCCAGTTCATTTCATAGTAACCACGCTCATGTCAGTGTATTTAACAGGATTTTGTAATACTTTCACCCTCACGAGGGAAAACAATGAGATTTTCTCCACATCTTGATAAAACATTACTCGGTCAAGTGACTGATGGAGTCCAAGTAAGTCATATAGCGCACTGGCAGGAGAGCAGGCACGACCACATGGATCCTAGGATTCCGGATTCTCCATATATTCTATTACAAAGCTATTCTTTTCGCCACAAACACATACTCGTCCTCCTTTTATCCGCTCCTGAATAATAAAAATAGGCTACTTTTTTAATGCAAGTTGATCAGCCGTTATACTACAGAAGATGGTCTCCATCTGCCGGCCACTGAAATCAGCCTCTGTCCAGCTAATTGAATCAGCCAGAAAAAAAAATACTGTGTGGGAAGGAACTCCCTTTCCTGGCTGAAGATGTAACTAGTCGTATTCTTGGCATAGCTGAACGTTATACTGGGTGGTCAAAGCTGAAGTTCATCCAATAGCTAAAAGTAGAGTGCTATTTTCCACGCGAAAATCCATCAGTATCAATACCTGTACAGCTTGGCATCAAATAAAAGGCCCATCAAGAATAAACGTTTTCTGCTTACTGAAAGCATCTGCTTGCTTTGGACACCAACTCTGGAACTTCCTTTATTTGCAATTATATCACTTCAGAAAGTCAGAAAACTTGGCAGAATGGATCCCCACCAATCAGCTTCAGGTTTCTCATTCTTCACAGGATCTTAACCCACATTTTGGAAGCTTCCACCTCACACACACCCCTTTCTGAAATCTCTGATATTTCTCTGTGTTTCAGGGCCCCGAGTGGAACTAGCTTCCTAAAGCAGCATGGGAGCAGAGGCAGTCAGCTTAGAAGGAGCTACTTTTGTTAAAACTACTCTGAAGATATCAGCACCCAAGACAGTGGTCCAATTTGGACCGTCCACCACTCCAAATGCAACAAGAAACCACTATACACCCTGTCACATCTTTTAAAAGAAATAAATTCCATACTGTAGAGCGTGATCTTTATTAGATTTACCAAGTCCATTATCAACAATATCTTACCTCCTACAGGAAAAAAAGACTTGGTTTTGCCTTCATGTTTTGTTTACCATATTATGGCCCTTTTATGTCACTCTATATTTTTAATAGCACAGCATTTTTATTGTTAATGGAAACAAAGGGCTGTAGCTCTATCATTAATGTCATCTTATATAAAAGACAGTGTCCTCCAGAATTCAGTTGCTTTGAACTTTCTAACTAGGAAAACATTTTCTAATGCAAACAATATTTTATTAATGCCAGAACCCTGAATAATTCTGACAAGCTAACTGCTATTATTTGGTATACGTGCATGCAAGTGCACATATATACGTATACGCCTGCCTTTGGTACACAGAAAAATGGCATCCAGATACAAGATGCCATTTAACCAAAAGGAAACCAGTTGTAAGAATCAGTAGTATACTAGATTGTTAGGAAACAATCCTTTCCAAATCCTAAGCTTCATCAACACTATCTACTAGCTGCTTCACTGCTGCTAATAAAAACACAGCAGCCACTTGGCTCACTGGTCCAGCTGTACATCAGCAAGGAGCATTTAGAGTGGGTGCAAGACGGATGTGGCATAACAGACTTCTGAGGTGACTGGGAAAAAAAGGGCAAAAGCAACTACTGCCTGAACACATGGTCTTGTGCCAGTGCCCATCACCTGGTTCCTCCCAGGGGAGGGACATCCACCACGGCTGCGAGTCCATGCTGGTTCAAAACAAGCAGTAGGAGACAGAGCAATGCAGCAGCACCTACTCCTTCCAAGGAATAAGCACCTGGAAGGCACAGAAAAGCAAGTACACATTACTGCTTATTGGAAATGTGGATTTTGTCTCCCATTCACTGCACACAGTCACTGCACCAGGCCTAGTCGGGTGCCAAACAGGAGATTTTGGCATCCGATTTGTTAACAGGCACCCTGACATCCTGCACCACAGAGCTCCCCAGATGTTTATTCTAAATTCTGTTGCTTCATTTCATTTTACCACCAAGTCTTTCATAGGGTGACACTGACAACTAAAATGATGTAGTTAAAGTAATAAACAGCGAATTTTAAGTAGCCTGTCAAAATAAGTGACACCTATATCGTCTTAGTCTTGTAACTCTCCTGCAAAGTTCCCTGCAGACTAACTTTTTCATTATACAATCAAATGCTACGTTACCTTCCCCACTGAAAGATGCCGCATTCTCTCTCAAGAGGACGTAGCAGGATCCACAGCATTTCCAGGCACAGGATTTAGTGCACAATAACTGCTCTTCATTAGAAACAACTGCTTTTCCTGTTAGCAATTAAGCCTTTTAAAACTGTGTCAAGGCACTAGAAAGCTGCAACACATTTGCTTGCAATTTGACGAGGTACCAGCAAGACGAGCTGGCCACTGACGTCCAGCAAGCCACACGCTTGCTGGAAAGGTGGGACGAGTTGTAACTTTAATGGGCTTGAGGGCAATTATACCACTAGGGAAACCACTTCTCTTTGAATTTTCCAGGTGGTAGGGATGACCCTGGTGACTTTTGGTTTTCTGCCATTTTGATTAAAATTCTATAAAGAAATGTTTAATGCTATACAGTGTGAGATAGAAAAGAAAAAACAGAAGTACTGACCAGGAGCAAAACCTATAGTAAAAAGAGAGTTCTGCAAGATTTAGTTTTATGCTATTTCAGAAATTCCACCAACCTTGAATAGCCCCAGAAATGTTGCATGTTAAACCCTGAATTTCTTCCTGATAAGAGAGGCTTTAAAACATTATTTACATTTGTTTTCTACACTCATGCATCACCTCGGAAGCATCAAGCAATTAAACCCTTCCTATTTGTAAAATACATTACACTTTCCCCTCTCAGAGTGCCATCTGCACAAGCCAAAACTTCTTGCCATTGGTACTCTAAGCTCGCTGTTTATTAGAAGACCTCAGAACGGGGGCAGCAGGTTTTCTTGCCCTTTGAAAGGTTTGTGATTTGTTACTTAACCAAATATGTTTGTATAGCTTTCTTCATAGCTACGAGTCCTTAATCCACAAGATGTCAGCTGAAGCAATAATTATATTAATAAATTGCAGGCAGTCTAGAAGAAAAGAAAGATGGGGAGGCATCTGGAATTAACACGCTGTGAATCAGTCCTGCATCATCCTTTGTCAGTGGAGTTAGCAGGCTTTTTCTGTTGTTGCCTTTTAGTAATAATTTTCAGCGCATTTGACACATTTCATCTCACTCAATCCGCTGAATCCTAATGCAAGAGAAGAGCAGTTTGTCAAACACGTATTATCTGAGGATGCATATCAGTTAATCTCAGGCACCTGATACTGTTGAAGACAGCTGCACTGGTGCAAGCTGGAAGGTGCTGGCGAGGAGGAGCGGGGTCTGGGTGAGAGCAGAAGCGTCGTCACCGAGATTCCAGCAACACCCAAGGCCAAAGGCCCAGAACTCCTGTCCCACCCTCCCCTTTTGGAGCTTGCAAACCTGCAGAGACCTGCGGTCCGTGTGGCCCAGGATCCAACATGAGCTGTTTTAAGAGCAGGATGAAAAACACTCTGTTCTGGAAAGGTTTCCAGCTGCCAGAGTTAGTCTCACAAGCCTCTGCGAAGCTTCCCAGGGCATGAAGGAGAGTAGGTGATTAAGCTTTGCAGCAAGAGTGAATATCTGGGACCAGGCATACCCATGTTACTTCACTTCTCAGCACATTACATGAGAAAGGACTAAAACGACTAAAACAAAACATCCTAAAGCAAAACTGTAAAAAAATGAAATTTCCAGGGCTGCCAGGCTAGTGTTTCTTGTAAGAACCATGGCACAAGAAGAAATCTTTGCTTTGTAGCAGGTAGAGTTTGGAAAAAAGATAACCAGGTAATAAAATCTGTAGGGCAGACAGCGCCAACCTTAAATTCACATTAGAAACCACCCTCCTAGCAGCCACTGCGAGGACTTTTTATTAAAGAAGAGCAAACAAAAGAACAGGAGATTTCGGTGGGTATAAAGAGGACGGAGGGATTTTCTTTTATAGTCTTTAGTAGACAACAGGTCCTGTTATGTCTTGCTCTATGCCTAGGCAGTGCCCGAAGGCTTTACACAAGGATGAGGATTTCACCTTTATGGATCTACGTGGGAGAACAGGGCCTTACCTGTCACCGATCACATACCTAGCAAAAAAAAATGTCAGTTCTACAATTGAACCCTTCCAAGCACCTGACATGGAACAGAACAAACACAAATCTAAGACATTTAATGCCTGAACTCAATAGAAAACCTCTGCTTCGTTTTAAGGGTTTTTTAGTCAGTCCATGTTTTTCCATGTCTGTAGTAAAGAATTGGGGTAACTTTTAATCTGATCTTCTCCAAATAGATTACTTTGTGGAGGAAAATACTTGTTTTTAGCAAGTAGCATACATACATAGTAATGAGAACTGTAAAAAAAGCCACTACAAGTGTTTCTGATGAACACACAATGTTAAAAGTAATAACAGAACATCATTAGCTTGACTTTCACTAATACCCAGTAAGGTCATTGTCAATCTGACCACTGTGATATATGTAATTTCCTCCAAAGGTTGTTTGTAGGAGGCTGGCTTTTGGCTGAGAGTTTTTCTCCTCCTTGCACTACAACTGTGTAATTAGATTTTCCAAAAATATAAACAAAACCTTTCACCCCTCCCATGCAGCTAGCTGCGTCAGCTTTAGAACATACGTTCCCTTTGCAAACATGCCAACATCTTGTGATGGATACCCAGACAAGTGCTGACACCGCTGTGAAAAAAACTGATGCCTGGCCGCTGGGTTTTGTGACAATGCCAGAGATGCGAGGGAAAAAGGAAAAAAAAAAAAAGAAAAAAGGGAGAAAAAAAAAAAAAAAGAGAGAGAGAAAAAAAAGCTAGTTCCCTCCCCCTGCTTCCACAAAAAAACAAGGAAAAAGAGGAAAAGGAATACCTAAAAATTTCCAGGCCCCACAATTAAAGGCAGTATTTAGTACTCTAAAACTGAGCTTTTAAATTTACCCTTTCATTCATCCTCTAATACCAGGAACCACAATAAGAAAAAGAGTCTGCCTTTTTTCCTTTCAATCAATACAACCCCTTAAGATTTCAAGCTTCAAAACATTCACATAAAATATTAGCGTTATATATCTGTAATAGATAAACTGAACCAGCACGGCAATCAATCAATTTTCAATTACTTGTGGCAACTAGATAAGACGATTGTACCCACACTAACAATTGACAATAGTCACCTAATGAGCAGGCTTACACCTTATGGAAGTCACGACCCTCTGGAGTACATAATTAATAATAGTCTTTTATAATCATAAATACGTATTTCCTGTTCTGTCTTCATGATCTAAGTTTATTATATGTAATCTGAGACGAGTTCATCACAAAGCCCTTCAGTCCAACTTCTTTTTGCAAGGACTATACATTGTGTCTTGCATCACAGGGAAGGAACTCCTGAAATGCATTAGTAAGATTTTGTGTATAGCAAGGACATAAATTTATTTATTACTTAGTACCTCAGTGTTCTTACATCCTAGTAGATTTATTTGGAATAGTCCCATACTTACAACATCAAACTTCTGGGTGATGTTCCCTTGGACGTCGAGTAAATAAACCTTGCCATAATGGGTTCCCAGTGCCAAAAACTGTAAAAGAAATAAACAGTTAAACACAGGACAGCACAACCGAAACAGCAGCAACATTAAGTGATGTTTACCAGATTAACGACAGCAATTCCGGGATGTTTACCAAATTAATGATTAGCAGCAATCTGGAAGAAAATACTCTGCAGGAAAACAAAAGCTTATTTTAGATTAACCTAAGGAATAAAACAGGGCTTTGAGCCCATATTGCTCTGATAGTGCAAGTTAGCTGTCAGGATGAGTCATGAGGATCCTCATCTAGTGACAACTAATGGTGTGTCTGCGGTCCGTACACATTGCCTCATGGACTGTGGCAGCAAATTAAAAATGCAGCGCGAGAGCAAGGACTAACACGGACCCGAAGTAGTTTTAAGGTCCTTTCCACAGCTTTGTTTAAATCATAATGGTTTTCTGGAGGGGGGTTACTTTCAATTCTCCTTCACCACTGACATAAAACCCCAAACATTCGAGCACATGCAAGCAGCCTGCTGTAGGCCACCGGTAAAGCACTGCTGAATTATGGAATGGTCTTTGACAGCGTGTTTGAGCACCCCGATGAGCTCCCGGCTTTGCTTTCCTTCATGCACTGCAACATTCCTCCATTGAGCAGTTCCAAACCTCATCCGCTTTTCCTTTAAATCGGGAGTTTTGCCCTAAAAGCAAATGAATCTCTGCACAAACATGCGTACAAACTCATTCCGATACAAAGGCAGTGGCAACTGATCCTAAAAAGGGTCGCTGCTAATTGAACCATGGGAGCTACAGTTAAGCAAGAAAGGAAGAAGTTTGGTACTACTTGATTTATGACACAGGTTTCTTTTTATTTCCCCCCTCCTTCCCCTCAGCATTACTCAAATAATCTAGGCTCTTCAATTCTCTGTATTTCGCTGCATGCGAGCATGCTTCATTGCAACCTATAATGAAATGCTCAAATTTACAGGCACTACTAAGCGTGTCAGTCAGGCAGCACAATCTTTAAAAAATAACCTTACAGAAAGTCAAGGTTTAAAAGGATTTATCAAAATGGAATTGCTTAAAATGAAATTTCAGTTCAGGCACTTAAAATATGAAGCTACATTAAAAGGAGTCAAAAAAAAGGAAAGAAGGGGTTCATTAGAAATTCATCCCCTGCAATGCCTTTCACTCCTGCAAGGTTGCCTTTTTTCAGGAAGAAAAAAGTCCCCCGGGTAAAAAAATCAATACTGGTTAATAAAACATCAGGTGTGCAGACATAACTAGGTATGACTATTCCACTGCACAGGCCTGCTTGAATGCACCAGGTGCCATGACGATTAGTCATCCAGTGCAGACAGCGAGCCTGGTGAAAATATGATGCTTTAGCACTGAAAAGAAGAAAAAATCTGGGGGGAAATTAGTTTGTATACAGAAGCCAGATCTTCAGAATTCCCAGAAAAGCCACAACTGCTACATTCAACATGCGTACTTTCAATAGCACTGCGTAATTTTGATAATAATGATGCTTTAGCAGGGGTTTTCTTGCTAAAATAGGAGGGAAAAATACTCAAAAACCTGTAACGCTCCTTTATTTTTAAGCTCTCTGTTGTATAAGAGCCCAATTCCTAAAAGACTCCAGTACCCAGCTTCTTACAATATCGATCCTTCTCATAAATAGTGTATCTAGTTTGCTGGAAAGCTAAAGGGTTTGGATACTTAGAAAAGCTTTCCTGTATTGTCAGTCTTGGTAACACTATAGTTAAGGCTGCATCTGTACCCTTCTTTATAGAAAAATCCTGTTTCTCTCTTGACCTCCAAAATTTAGCTGAGGCTGAGGAGAAAAAGCAACACAAACAGGTCACAGAGCAGGAACAAATGTTTGCAAATTCTCAAAATACCTGTTTAATTCTAAATTGCCAAACATATTTTACAGAGACTTGTTGTTTTCACCAATGCAGTTAAAATACAAGCTTCACCTTAAGGGCCTCTTGAGCCATGGCAACAGTCTGAGTAAGAGAAACAGCACAAGTCAATCTAAAAATACAGTGAACTAAGAGATGGTTCCCTCAACAATAACTGTTAAGAGGCTATTACCATCAGCTGTGGGAAAAGTATACATTCAGAAAACAACAGCTGTTTTACATAATTCTGCTAGTAGCTGCTTGATAAATCATTAACTCTGACACTTTAAAATGTTTTTCAGCATTCCTCAATATTTTAAGATGTTCTTCAATATTCAAAACAAAAAAGACAAGAAAAAAAGCAATTGTCTAAACCACTAAAAAAGCAGTTGCAGTTTCTTGACTGCAAGCATAAAAGAACAATTCTGCATAACTCAAAATTTCTTTATTTTGCATCATTTATTACTTTCTGGCTTTCATTCTCTTGTTTTTCCTCCAATGTTACCAGTGTTATTAGAGCTTGCTGGTTTTCCCTCTCTGGGTCTTAACACACTGACCATGTACATGCAAATTTATTTTCTGAATAAAGAAAAATCAGGACTGTATCCAATTCTAGTTAATACTGTCCCTACTGTCCCCTTCCAGTAGCTTATAAAAATATCCCACGTTACAAATCACTGCATCTTGAGTTCTCACCTCACACTCTAGCCTAAACAGTGTGATTTGTTCCTACGTAGATTTACCATGAGTTTTGTTTATATTATTGTTGGCTTGCACCACTCCCCTGAGTTTGGCAAAACTTTTACAGAGAAAAATATAGCTATACTGTAAGTACCCGTACAAAAAACAATGTGTAAAAACACGGACAAGTTCTGTCCTGCCCCACGGTCATACGGTACCTTTTCATGCACTGTCATGCAGCTGGCTGCATCTTTCTGGAGAATTTCAGTGACTCCATTAGAAAGTCGTTCATATTTCAGCTTTGGTTCTTCTTCACTTTCATCTTCCTACATTTTCAGGGATTTAAGAAAAAAGGGAGAGAAAAGAAAGGTTTTGTTTTTAAAACTTGAAGGAATTAAAAGATAACCCCAAACCATCACACAACACCAACTGAAGATGGAGCGTGATTATTTCTTAAGAACAGCCACTACAACTGAAAGCCAAACTTCCACATTTGTATCATTCCAGAGCACCTGGGTTGCATTTTTTGGTTGCTGATTTCTCTTTTTACTCCAAAGTTCCAGATGCCACCAAAGACTGTAGACCAGCCTATCTATTCAGCTGTATTAAAAGAAGCATTTAGTTGATTTCTAAAAAGCAGGAACAAAAAAAGATGTATATGTGTACGTAGTTAAATAAAGTTAGTCATTCACAATTTGGAAGGAAAAATATAAAAGGGATGGTTAGGGAAAAGTTGCCAATGATAAAATAAAAGACGTCACTATAGCCACATTGAACTCTAAGCAGAAGCATGCAGGTTACAAGAAACTTCAAAACCTTTACAAGATGATGAACCTCTGTAGGGAGGGCAGACACAAAATGCTGTGAACAAAAATAAAAAGAACCCACTAGAAATAAGTTAATTGTAGAAAATCCACCAATGAGTTCATGTTAAAAAAAATTAGAAAGCATAAATATGTTGTTGCAAAACTGGGGAAAAATGAAGCAGGACACAGCTTATTCCTATGGATCACCTACCCCATCTACTACATGTTTGGGAACTTTTCCTGATAAATGAACACCTAAGATTCCCTTAAAACTATTTTATTTAAATTGCCTTTGGAGTACTAAAGCAAGGCTGCCCCAGCTTCAGTCTTGGGGCACATGCTACTATCACTCACATTAATACATACATACTTCCATAAAAAAAAAAAATGTTATGGAACTATGAAAAAAAAAAATCAATATTTATTACCATGCATTTATTTTATACATATGCTGCAAATGGAGGATGTTTTAAAGTGTTATTTGAGAATTTTGTGACAGAATACAAATTAGATTAATATAGGGATGTCAGCAGTCCATGACGTAGTTGTCTGAAGTGAGGTGTCAAAGTGTCCACCAAGAAACAATTTTATTCAGTAAATCTAACACTGCACAAAGTTGTTACTAGACAGAATGACACTGGCAAATTACAGGGCTGGATATAAATCGGCCGAATTACTTGTGCCTACACATCCTTAATAAATGACTACAGGATTGAGGGGAAGGCAAGAGAGAAAAAGCACACATGATGGAAGGAGGGAGTAAGGGCATATGTTTATTTACGGCAATTAATACATTACTGCATTTCATACATCTCTTACAAAGATTACACTTGAAATGCATGGGTAATCTTTGAATAATCTGTAAAAGTAAAAATTGAACTCCAGGCATCTAGTCTTTCTAAGATCCCACATGTTGCTGAAGTCTGGACATGAAATGTGCAACCAGTGTGAAAAGCTAATTCTAGTCTCTTGAGTAGTTTGCATAAAAGCATTCATCCATGGACCATTAGAGTTACTGAAAATAAGTTTGGGCCATCTTATTTATGACTGAAAACCAAATAATTTTTCCTGCACATGCATATACAAAGAGTATCTGCACTTTCAGGAGTCAGTGCACTGAAGCAGTCTGCCAGGCTTCAAGAAAAAGGAAATAAAATGAAAACTTCCAATATTAGGCAAGATGATGTATCCATTTCACACTTTCTTGACAGGTATCTTATGTTAAGTAAAAGCCAAGCAAAAAGGTGAGTAGGAAAAGGGTGGCGGGCTGGGGAAGGGGGGCTTTGCTATAAACAAAGGAAAAATGATTTGCAAAAACCCAAGGTTTCCCTTTTGCTACAGACTCTAGCTCATATATTAAGTGCATTTGATGCTCTCTTATTCCAAATATCAACGTTTAATCAGTTTAAGGAATTTTCCTATCAGGAAAAGCTTTTACGGCAGCCTGAACTTCTAAAGCAAATACAAGCCAGCGTTAATAAAAAGCAAATCAATAATTTTTGTTAAATTTTAATAATCCTCCAAACCTACAAATAAAACCATCAGCAGACTGAGTTGAGATGACAGCTGGCCGCGTTTCTATGACAACCTAGAGGAATAGCACAGCCCTGACTTGCAGCAAAGCTAAGACATAAACAGAGTGACATTTACCCCATACGAGAAAACTCACAGCTTCCCTTTTTTAAAAAAAAAAAAAAAAAAAGAAAGAAAGAAAGAAGGGGGGGAGGAGGAGAAAAATCAATTTTGCAACTAACATGGATTTTTGCTAAGTGTTTGGCTATGCTAATTAAAGACCCATCTGAGAGGATTCTAAACATCTGAAAATAAATCTCTAGGTACTGCTTCTCCTGCTACCGCTTAACCCATCTTCCAGGTTTTCTGCCATTAAAAAGAAAACCCATCCCCGCCAAGAAAACACACCACCAAGTTCTGAAATTCTTTATTGAGGTATCCATAAGCATTTCCTATTGAAAGAAAACTTCTAATGCAAAGATTTATTCTAATTGGCAAGTAAGACCAACACAAACACTTTCCTACTAAGAATTCTTACACTTTCCGGTGCTGAATTCCTCAAATAAATCAAATTTATTTGCCTTTCTAAATTCAAGTGTGCAACTTCCATCAGCCGTTATCCCTCTGCTTCCCAGCTCTGCCTGGAGGAGCAACCCCAGTGGTATCCCCTAGTAGGGGAAAAGTAAGAAATAAAATTTGCAATGTTATCCTCACAAAGAAAATTTCCAGGACAAACCTGTGGGCAATTCCTTGGGTTATTCCATTAGCGCTTGTTTGCGCCTACAGCGGAGGATCGGCCCGCAGGACAGTCCGTCACATGAACTACATGCTCTGTGGACTGCAGATACTCTAATTATGTTAGGGACAGTGACAGCAAAGTGTCACCCTTCCTGCACCATTTGTCCTCCACGTTCTTCAAAGCCTTCATGGAAATAAACAGTGCATAACATTATGAGACAAGTGCCCTTCATCTAGGCTGTCCCATCTTCCACCCACTGCCAGGCAGAATTCCAGCTCCTATAGGTGGTCATCCTGGCACCGACAGCACTTTTAACTTTTGACCCTGAAAAACATTCAAATTCAGGTAGAAAAATCCATATAATCTTAAGCATTAAAGTGATTTGAAAGGAATCACACTCACATCCTACTCAACAAGGCCCTTGGCAACATGTCTCTTCTTAAAAAAGCACACCTTGAAGGAGGAAAAAAAATAATAAAATGAGCTTATTTTCATTTTTGACTCTCACACTTCCTTTCAAATTCCTCCAGATTTCAGAAATTATAAAAAAATGTTTAATTGGCTCCTTTCCTGCTAGTTTAGAGGTCATTTCAAATGCTCTGCAGCTATATATCCAAATAGTTTAAGAGACATTCTAGAAACTCACTAAAAACAAAACAAATGCTGCTGAAGAACAAAGACCATAGTTTTGCTAACCATTGAGAAGAGGCCACTTCCTAATTTGTAAGACTAACTCTTTTTGACACTTAAATACAGGCCATATTTGTGGAGACCCTCTGGAGAAGCCTGCAAAAAGTAAAGCAGTCATCACTATTGCGCAGAAGAAAGGAATGAAGCTGTTAAGCTTCCAGAATCATCAGTTTCAGGGTTATGTGAAAATTTCAAGTAGAACCAAAGAAGTCAACTCCATTTATTTTAATGACTTCAAGTTTCACAACAGCAGCTTCAGTTATTCAGAAATGACTAAGCACATCCTCTGTGCTTTGACTAAAGGTAGTTCTACTTACTGCAAGAATTCAACTAAAATATTTTTTAAATAATTGTAGAGGATAATATGTCTTCATGTCTTCTTTAGGCAGGAGGAGAAGTTACACTACTTTTGGCAACCTTCATCCACTCCATGTCAAATCCCAGGGCTTTTTAGGACCTGACAACCTCTCTTTATACTCTTTACACAAACTGTAAGCTAGTTTTTCACTGGGACACTTTCACCGGGAATGATAAGCTGGTTTTTCAACCTGGTCTGAAGTACTAACAAAATCGCAAATACAACAGCTGCTCTCGTCTTGATCCTGCAATGCCAAAGGAAAAGGAAAGAACCGGTTCTTCCTGTCGTGATGATCTGTATCCTGGAAGACGGCACCCAGGAGAGAAACCAAGTGAAAGAAACACACAAAGCAGAATCCCCATTGATTCAACCACTGCCACTCTCTACAGCTTTGAGAGACAGGATGATCAGCTCTTCCTACTACTAGTTTGTAAATATTATATCTACCCCAACCTCAGAGTGAAAGGGTGCTACACTAGGGAAAAAAAAGTCCCCAAAAGACAGCCATAGGCTCCTACGGCTCATGCAGGCTAGAGGTGGGCAGCCAGCACAGAGGACGGGAACGCTGAGGAATGGGCTGGCTCCGGCCCGGCCACAGGACGGCTTCTGCACTGCAGGCTTTGTGCAATGAAAATGCTCATCGGGAGGTGTTCTCCACTCCATCACGCTTGAGAGCCAAATTCTGCACAGCAGTTTTCTGTTCTCCATACACACTTTCTGCAAGGATTTATTTAATCCCATGATCTCTTCTGGAAAATGTGGATATACACCAGGAGCAAGGAATTATGATGATAGAGTTGCCTGTGAATCTGTATTAAAATAGGCTGCATTCAGAGTATGAAATAACACAGATGAAAGGCAAAGCAGGGAGTACTATTTCTTCTCCACATCCTTGCAGGATAACAGTTGCACTGTATTTGCAAAATACCCATCGAAGATTCACTCCTTCACAAGTTGGAAGGAGAGGAATGGTCAAGTTGTGAAGCAGCAAGAGCACAGAGATGGCAATGCTGCTCATGAACAATCATCACAAAGGGCTCAGTGAAACTACAAATAAAGTCCATACAGTACGACTTGATTTCACTCCAACTGCCTTCAGTGTGTTTCACCTCCCTGGCAGTTTTGGCAGGGCAAAGAACCCTTGGAAACATTTAAATCCACTTCAGTGTTCAAGAGCTCACTATTAGTCCAGCCCTATCAATTGTGAATCCCAAAGAAATTCCACATTTCTACTTGTACTTTCCTTTTGCTGAGTAAGGAGCTTCAGCGAACATTTGTTTCCCCTGTGGACACTATTTGAGCAGGCCAGTTGCCGCGTCGTGATGTACTGCATATGAACGCCCCATAGTGCAGCTTCAGGAGGAGTATTTTTTAAAAGTTACTTTCATTCACTACAGTGGAAGAGCAAGATGGAAAATAACCAATTTGCCTTTCCCCGTATCAAGGGATTTAGGATTTGGAAAGGCCGTATCCACATACTCTGTTAACACAGTAGCTTTGCAAATGCATTTATGCAATGTGTAGAGCAACACTATTATCTTTTATGCATTCCAGGACACACAGACTGCACGGGCACTTCTGGTTAATATTAATATCTCATTAAATGAACCATCTAATTTTCTCTCGAAACTATCAGAGGAAAAAGAAAACAAATCAAAAAAAACCACACACACACAAAAACCCCAAAGAACACAAGCATGATCCATTTTTCCTGCAAGTCAATCCTCTAACGATGTATATCATGTTAGTTACTAGTCATTGCAAACTTGTTTTTCAGATTAAGGTATGAGAAGATCCCATTTAAACTTCAATAAATAATTTACCATGCTCATCCTACTAACTCAAATTGATAAATTATTTCCATGAACCTTTTTCTCATTAAGAACAAGGATAACTTTCTGTTTGGAAGCTGTGCATCTTCTCCTTCCATCCTCATTCAAAAGACCCATTTCACCTAAAGCCACGCAGGAAGAAGCGATCTCTCCTCAAGGCTACTCAGGTATGTGAAACAATATGCTTCCTCAGTATTCCCACCCCCACTCTTCCATTTTCCTATCTTAAAAACACTTGGAAGATAAAAATAGCACGCTAGTGTAGAGATACTCAACTGTATGGACAGGAGATAGGATGAAAGGAAACAACTTGTCAAAGGTCAGACTGGAGACGGAAAGTAGCAGGTTCAGCTCTGAGGTACAGTAACCAAATCTACTTTTAATTCTTTTCTTTTTTTCCGTTATTGCAACGGTGCTGCCTCTTCTAAAGCTACCAGCCACAAAACTGCTCACCTCTTCCAGCCCACTGCTCAACATCCCATGTTAAGAGCACATTTTGATGGAAATAAACTATGACAGGAAGCCTTTTCTAACAGATGCTTTATTTACTTGAAATGATTTAATTGCTTTGACCTAATAGAGACCCAAGCTACAAAACTAAGATCTGGAGTGCATTAAAGAAAAAATGCAAAATAAATAAAAACCACAAACACATCCAGATTTTTTTAGTGGCCTCTTTTTCAGGTTTATGTATTTCTTAACTGGGCTCCTGCTCAGATCACAGTTTTTGAAACCTTAAAGAATTAAAAGAGCTTAGAATATTTCATTCAGATATACTGGAATAGTATGTCTAGAATATCCTAAAATATCCTCATTGAGATATCCTAACACAAGTCACTTGACCATGTGACAATGGATTGACTAAGAATTTCTATAATACTCCTCTACAAATTCTCCTAGAATTTATTAATATAGTCTTAAAAAGAAATAAGGAATATACTAAATGAACATACATATCCTTTTCACAAGAGTAGCAGTGACTGAATATCAGAGAATGGGCTAGAAAATATGTCTGGGAAAGGCAAAAATGAAAGTGCTGGAATGCAATCACGGAGTAAGAAACACTTTGAAAGAGATACAAAAAAGTTATCTTAAAAAGCCCCACAGTAATACACATTTTAAAGACACACTTTGATTCTGATAAACAAAGATTTTAAAAATGCTGTAAAATAAAACAGCTGTACACTTGTCTGTCTTTAAGACAGGCCAATACCAACAAGCACAGCAGCATTGTACAAAGAAAAGTCAGTGGAACCACTTGCACAGTTGCAGGACTTAGCACTGATTTTGTGATTCCACTGACACTTGCTCTTGAAAAAGTCCTCCCTGCCAGGGAAATAAGTACTAACCAAAGACAACCTATTCAAAGCCGCAAGAGTAAATTAAAAAGCAGCAGAAAATTCTAATAAATAACCGCACTTCAGTAGGGAGCTTTGATGCTCTCCTCATTCCTCACTTGATTCCCTTTTCAACTATGTCGGATTTCATGGTACCAACAGCTCACACTTATCAGTGGAGTTTGATATTCTCTCCGTACTTCTCCGAGGCAGCAGCCTAGTGCTTCATTCTGGAATGGGATGCCGGGGGCTGGAAAGAGTCAGAGCAAAAAATTAACCTGTACATGAAGCCTGAGGCTGCGGAAGAACCTTGGAGGCATCGTTCAAGGCATTCACCTAGAACATGCAAAATATCTGTTACTAACCTTATGCTGACCAGCCCTTTTCCAGGATGCAGTGTAATCTGCACTGATAAGAGCATATATTTATATCTGAATGGAAATATTTTGTGCATTTTATTTACAGTGAAGATAAAAAATAGCATTCACCTGACGCACCCCCCCAGATTTCATAACAGTGTCTCAAAATGAGTCGTGACTCTTCTTGTACTGCTACAATAAACTGTATAGCTGCAATACACTGGCTTCGTAAATCACAACTCTCCAGCCACACAATGCCAAACAGCACAGAGGTTCAGAGAGATAAACTTCAGGGAGGTTCAAGTGGGATTTTTAATAAGCTTTCTTTTGAATTAATAGACACAAAAGCAGCTCCTGTCTTCGGGAAAGGCAAGCAATTCACGAGTGGGTTCTGGAAAACATGCGGTTAGGGATGCTTCTATACTATCGCTCTCCTGTACTTTTAAAGCCAAGAAGATCTCTAGCTTTTTAACTATTTATTAATACATCCATTAACATAATATTTTGCTAGTGAGCTAGCAAGAGGAAAGAAATATCTACCTGGCAGAAAGCAGTTCAACTGTAAAAAGATTTTACAAAAATAGATACATTGCAAGAAAGAAAAATAATTTGAAAACAGAAATGCGGATTCAGGCTATACATAGTTTATTCAGACTTTTTTTCCTCCACAGTTTATGAACAGCCAAAAGTCAGATTACTTTGTTGTCTATTTTTAAGGTCTCATCAAATGTGACAGTCCAGACATGAAGCTCCAGGTGCTGAAAAATAAAATTAAATAAACCAATGAAACCACATTGTACTAGGACTTTTCAGCTAAACAAACCTTCTCAGGGTGAGATCCAAATGCAACATGTTTGATGACTAGTCACTGCAGGGAGAAGTAAAATACATATACTTCATAAATGCAATTAAATACAAACAAAAAAAGAAGATACAAAAAAAGGACTGCACTTGGAGAATGAACTGGAAATACTTGGTTTTCTAAGTAAGTTTTTCTCTTGAGAATTAAAATACAAGTTCAGATATAATGTTTTCTCATCATATCATGGGTAGAATAAATAGTCTATTTGCAAAAACTTCTTATACATGATATGCATTATTATATAAAGGAAAAGTTTAGATTCTACAGTAATACTAAGAAAGATGTGTTACATTTCCATAAACCTTGATATAAATAACTACTACTATCTCTACATTGAAAAGTTTGCTTCGTATATGAACATATGTAGCACAACTGCTAACTAATATTTCTGATTTTACACTTCTGATTTAAACAGCTGGGAAGCATTAAACACACAAACGCAATGGAAACCAAGAGTAGGAACCAAACTTGCAATGAAGGGCTCTCAGCTGATGCACATTCAAGAATATCATTTTTGCAGATTCTCACATCTGAGACCTTTTTATAAACCTCCACCATCGAGTTTGTGTAAAACAGTACCTGGCACTTGCAAAAGAACAGGCCATCCAAAACCAATCAAGCAGGTACCAAGTTAGGATTAGCATGTTATTTGTTTAGAGCTCATAAATAAACAAAACTAAAGGATCTGCTCAACCAAGAAGAACCAGAGAGTTTGATTTTTTAGGTACCACCATACATCTAAATTCAAAATTGAGTGTTTTTCTTTTACATTTTTTTTTATTATATATATTTCTCCTAAGGACACATTCATATTTTTGAATAATTACGAATAACTATCTTCCTCCATACTAGACAAACTTTCAATAATAGAACTTTAGATCCATGTAATGCTTCCTCTGAAAAAAATAATTATTTTTAATTTTATGAAAAGTATTTCAACAATCTTCAGTGCAAGACCAATTGCATATGCAAACAATTTCATTACAACTGAAGACAGAAGACTACAAAGTCTATTTCATAGATATTTTATTGAGGAATACACTAGGACAGAGTTTGCAAGGATTGGAGTCCAGGATTCCAGTACTTTAACCATAAAATCCATGTCCATTTACCTAAACTGTGAGCCACCCAATAAATATCATACAATTTCATGATTACTAGAGGAAAGAGTAAAGCCTTCAGTTCAATCTTACCCCTGTCTACACTTTAAATAATATTAAAAAAAAAAAAAAAAAAAAACACTGACAACACTTTGGCTTTGTGTCTTTACAATTATTTTGGGTTGTTCTTAACTTTATCTGAATGATTGTCAGAAACAGTTCAGTGAGTTATTGAAGCATTTCCACAATTTTAATGTTTACCTACTTCCCTTAAGCACTTTTTAAACATAGTTTCAAAGCAGCATTAGTCAAGCCAGGTATACGGTGTCAAGGCACTACCGACTGGACTATTCAGAGATGACTCGTGGAAAGCATTCTCCCTGGACTGCGTTTTAGATCTGACATCTACACTTTCCATATTAACGTTTTCTTTTCACATCTCTTTACATGTGGCAGTAATATCAAAAATAGACATCAGCTTAAACCAAGGGGCTTGTTGAAATTTTTAAAACTTGAATTTCCTCAAAAAAACTGCATGATGCTTAATTTTTTAGAGGCTAAAAACAAAAATTACCTCCAAAACAAATAGACAAAACCCCTGCAATGCATTTTTGACCATTTCCCATGCCAACATGTACTTGCACAGTGCTGAAGTGCTGAGATGCTATTTAAAACACCATTTTCAAAAAAAAAAAAAAAAAAAGGAAGTTATCTTGCAACAGGCTTTAAAGAACAAGAAATTTGACAGGGAAATGGTTGTGTTCACTATTTTGTGAATGTCAACCCTTGAGACAGTGCTGCTCTATGTAATGTTGAGCACTTGCCACACTCACTCTGCATGTGCATCTCACATCACAGAGTCCAGGCACATCAAGCCCAGCTGCAGAGCAATTCTAAAATGAAATCCTCTTATGTTGGGAAAAAAAAGCAGTGGTCAAAGCAGCTGGTCCACACAGCAGCCCTCTGCCAGAAGCAGAATGCCCTAGTGAACCAGTACAGTGAAGCAACAGACCCTAGGAAAGGCACCATCCTTTACAAAAGACGATTTCTAAAGCCACCATCTCTGCAGGATTTCTGCATGTTCAGTGCTTGAACCCAGATCCTAACTGTGAATATTTGGCTGAAGATGAAGAAAGCTCTCTAACCAGCAAAACTGATCAAGAGTCCAAAGACAAGGAACCACTTTCATTTAAACACTTAATATGTGAAAGCTGTTATTTTTTGTCAATGTAATCGCCTGCTCAATTTTCTGTCCTTTTTGTTACAACTGCAACTACTCAACTCCTCCTCCTCCTCCCCGTTGTCACTATAGACCACACTAGAGTCAAACAGGCACAAGATCTCTTGTTGTCCCTTCACGCTATGTTTGGAGCTAGTAGGCTGTTGTCCGGAGAAAAATTCTGGAATTCCCTGTCTTTCCTTACACCACTTCTTCCAGCAACCTGCAGCAAGGTAGGTAAACTTCTCAGGAGCATAAGCAAGTTTTTAGCTCAGTGCCATCTCAAGAACAGACATTCAATAGATCAAGATTAAACACAGACTGTAAAGATAACATTGGAATTATTGAATATAGTACTAGCGCATATATAATTACCCTGTCAACTAAATTTTCATTTGATCAGAAGTGCACGCAATTGAATTGCTCTCCAAATATAACTCACTATATTAAAATTGGGTGATCTATATATGTTTTAATAAAAAGTAGCATTTTAATAGCAAACCACAGCTCCTTTTTCATCATTAACGCAAGCTTAACATTCACGACTACAGTACAAGCACAGCCTGTAAACAAGCAGCTGTCAGAGCAAACCAACAAGGATAATATTTTTTTACTCCAGCCTGACAAAAGACTAGCACTGAAGCCAATTCAGGTATAAAGCATTTTAAGGCTTACCTCAGATTCATCTGTTGATTCTTCATCAGACCTGGTTTCCTGAAAACAACACAAAGAAAAAGAAAGGAAAATTAGGTAAATACATATATAACCTAAATACATATATAACCTGAACAACTAAGCAATAGTCTCTATATAAAGTACATTTTTAACCATTATTAAGAGGCAGAAGACAAAGTGGGAGCTGCTCCGAGGTTCACAGTGATTCTGAATGTGTCAGAAATGATTATCCTCTACATTCATACCCAATTTGTGCTTACACTTGTAATCTAGTGCCACACTGACACTCAGTGGCACCAGTTGACTGTGATACTACTGTTGGTTACTCTAAAAGAGAAGTGCATTAACAAGTGTTAAGTCCCAGGGAAAGTTTCTCTGTCTTCGCAGAAATGGCTAACAAGTTTGTAAAGCAATTTCCTATGCTTTGAGGCACAAGGCAGAATGCCATTCTCAAGTTAGCAGGAAACAAGCTTTGATATTCAACTATCAATAGACTTATCTCAAAATAAATTAATTCCAAAGCATTTTTCATAGAAACACATCAGGAATGAAACTTTAATGACTTTTTTCTTCTCATCTTGCAATGCCAACCAAGTGCCATTCTGTGCCTTACAACAGCTACAGTCGCAGAAAGTACATAACTACATAACTATGCTTTTAAAACCCCTCTCTGGCAAGACAATGAATCTTACTGCACTACAAAAAAAAAAAAAAAAAGAATTAAGTCAGCTCCTGCTAACCTCTCACCTGTCCACCGGTAAAATCTGCTGATACAATGCCTCCTCAAATAAGTCAGCAAAATGAAGACTTTTCTTAATGTATTTATCATCATCAATAGCAATAAAAGGTTACAACTAATATGCTGACAGTGAACGTAAGCATTTAACAACAACACATGATATAGACAAGGAATGTATATGACAGCAGGTGGTGTTTCAAGTCTCATAAAGTAATATTTGGACAAGAAGGTAAATAGGCATAGAATTTCATAAGAGAAGCCAAAAAAGAGACAGTCACCAACAAGGAGGAAAAACAAAAGGGGAAGAAGATTTAATGCACTAACAAGTGGTGTAACCTTTAGGTTGGCACACCTATTTATTTCTCCTCTTTATAACCTCAAGGCAGAAAGCAGAAGCCTCCGTTGCACTTTCACCTTTAATGCCCACCACCCCTAATTAGACATTGATGTTGGGGAAAGAAAGGCAATCCTTTCTATTTTGTATTTGAAACTCAGCGTAAGGTGTTACCACAGTTACTGTCATCTGTTTCCCATACTTTATTTCCTGGGATCAGGCCTATGTCTAAAACACATCCCTTAGAAGGGTTATCTGGATATTCCACATTCATGATGATTTCAGGAATGGCAGAAGACAGTATGGGGGGCAAGGGAAGATGGAGATGCAGCAAAGCCCCAGTACCCCTTCAAGCGAAGATTTGACTTTAGAATTACGACTGGTTGCCAGTCTGTCTCAAGGTCTCTGTTCACAAGATGCTCTCACCCCCTGGAACATAATGAATTTATTACATACAATCTCTGTGCATCTCAAGTTCTACTCAAGAAAAACCACAGTCAATAGGTCAAGGTATAACAAGACACAAGGGGCAATGAAAATACCAAATTCCTAACAGAAAAACTGTCCTTGATCCCTGTGGAGCACAAGATGCCTAACAAGTCCTTTATAAAGAAAAACTATTAGAAACTATTTTGGTATTTTCAATTTTTCCAAGAGTTCTTCCTAAAGATCTGTGCCAGTCACGCTACACAAACAAGGAACCTGACAGCAAGTTTATTCTGTATCAACGTAAGAATTTTGTCACCAAAACAGGAGCGATTACAGTACATTCTCAAGACATCCTTGTAAATAGTAACTTGCAAAAATGTAGGTGTGCAAAATCTAGACACCCCCGAAATGGACTCATAACTAATCTCTGAACTCCCCTCAAATACATATTTTTTAATCTAGAAGATATTCCTCCTAACCATACTCTCTGTAGCCACTCTAATTGCATGCAGCACCTTTTGTAGCCTAGGTATATAGACATTTTAAATGCTTTGTAACCTTTATGCTCTACTAAAGAGAGGGAGATGCAAAAATTCAAAGGGAGCCCCTTTTAGCTTAGAAAATGAAGCATAAACTGCATTAGTTCCTTGACAAGGATTTAATGGAAGGTGCTTAGATAAGCAACTGCTAGACCATTTGAAATAAGCCCTAATTTACTATGCTAGCAAAGTACTACCAAGAGATTTTTGTCCCACAGGTGAAACTAGGGTAGCAACCCGCAGTTATGAGCACAAAAGGATTATCAACTACTTTTTTAGGCCCATAGCCTGCTGGAAAGGAAAACATCACAAAATCCGGATTGCAAAGAAACTGTGCCACCCTGCAGGCAATTTATAGATCCCCTTCAGTGGGGTAAAGCATGTTCTATATACAAAAAAAAGTAAGATAATTCCTATACTGTAGCTCAAAGGGAGCACGACACAGGCTGCTCTGGTCTGCTCAAATAAAATACATTTCAGAGTTGGTGTAGCCCAGGAATTGTTTTAAATGCCGCCACACTCAAAAACGTGGTGAATCTGACACCCGAGCCTCCCCAGGAGGAGCCGGTCCTGCCCAACAAAACCCACGGCAGAGGAGAAGTGGAAACCACGTTAGGTATCAGGTGCTGAGACTAATTTTTAAAGCGAGGTGGAGGGGAAATAAAAGTTTTCTGAGGCTGAAACGTGACTGAACGTATCAATACCGAACTGTGACAAATACTTTTCTCACTGCGACAACCGCAAGCACGAGCGCGGTTTTAAAGTCATCGGCTTTCCCCACTTTCGCGCAGACCCTTGGATATCCTCCCGCGGTTTATTTATTACGATATCAAACAATATTGCTCATAACGCCCGGGCCGGCAGGGCGCAGGGCGACACGCAGCGCCCGGGGCGCCGCTACCGGCCCGCGGGGCCGCGGAGCCCCCCTGCCCCGCTCCGCGCA
>JAWLRI010000262.1:800898-837980 GCA_034781795.1 Crypturellus tataupa | reverse complement strand
CAAGCATGATCTCCCCTTGGTGGATCCATGCTGACTAGTCTTGGGCACCTGCTTGTCCTCCATGTGCCTGGAGACAACAGCCAGCACGAGCCATTCCATCCCTTTTCCAGGTACGGAGGAGGCTGACTGGCCTGTACTTGCCCGGATCCTGCTTCTTGCCTTTTTTGAAGACTGGCGTGACACTGGCCTTCTTCCAGTCTTCCAGCACCTCCCCCGTTCTCCAGGATCTTTCCAAGATCATGGAGAGCGGCTTAGCCAGGAAAGACTGAAGACTGTAGATGTCTAGGGAAGGAAACTTTCTCTGATGCACCTTTTTTCCCACTTTTAGGAAAAAAGAAAACTTTTTTTTTCCCCTCTTTTTTTCTCTTTTTCCTAAACTGAGACATTTTGTGGCACGTTTTAATCTGTAACGCACATTAACAGACTTTATAGATGCCAAGGAAAACAGAGGCTAATGGAAAGGATGGCAGATCTTGTAAGCTTTGCTATTATAACACCTAACAGGGTACATTTCTTACCACCAGAGCAGCCAAGGAATAGCACCACCGCCTGCGGGAAGCGAATGTTGTACCCTAATAATAATTTAAAAAGTATCTTTCGTTGTCTGCCAGCACATAGAGCTGCAGTTTTCATTAAATCAGGTGGACAAGGTGGAGATATTTGAGACTACTAGTCAGATTGGGAATGCTTTGAAGTTTAGGTGCAGTGTTTTGGCTCAAATACATCCTGGTTGATAGTCTGACTATGTTTTTCTTATAGTTTTAACCGGGCTTGCTGAAAATAGGTGACTGAGGAAGACTGAAATAAAGATTTCAGCTTTACTGCAGGACTCTCAGTGTTCACAGTACCTATGTTAATGTAGAGCTTCGAGTTGATGGGGATTCTTCAAGGCTCTGAAAAAAGGGATGCTGATGCTCCCGTATTTGAATGCAAGAATTCCAGCTTTACAAAATTCGAAAGTCTGCCAGGAGTTATTAGTCTTGCCACAAGAATCAGAATTATCATTGAAACTTGGACCTTGACCAACATTCAGATGCCCAATACTGATAGAGTTTTTATTGCATACTTTACCATACTTTCTTTCTGACTGCTGTGAAAGATAACAAGTAGCAAGTACCCGTGCCATTCAGGAGAGCTTATTGTATTCCAGGCTGCAAGAGCTCTCACTTGCTTTCAAGTAGGACTGATTCATCCCACAAAATATTCAGCTGGGCTATCTCTGTGCACTCTCACCAGTACTTATTCAGTAAAAGAAACATGATGTAGCCTGGAAGTTAATAGCATTTAAAGACACTATACTAGATAAAACGTAGCTGATATTGTTGTCAAAACAATGGAAGTTCAAAGGCTTCCCTCTCTCTGCTTGTTCGTTTGCTTGTAGAAAGAAACTTGCAAAGGCTTTTCTTTTTTCACTTGCTGTCAAAGAATTATTTTTGTGAGCATACTTTCAATTTGTTCCATGAATATAACCTCGGATATGTTCTGGAATTCCACACTTTTATTGAAGGATCATATTCCACCTGTTAGCATTTTATTATTTTGCAAATGTTTACTTTTTTTCTTCTCATTTGACTTTTAACTTTCCTTTTATGTTGTTTTTTTCTTGAAAGAAGTATCAGAACAATGAATATGAAAACTCTTTCAATTATAAATCAGGACATTAAATATATATGGTTTAACGTTTTGAAGCAAGATTAAGCAAACCTCTTGCAAATACAGGGATGCTTTTCTTCCTGGTTGCTGTAATTTCTTTAATAGAACTATTCCTAGGGCAGATCTTATGAATCATGTGTAGAAAAACCCAGATTTTACAATATCCTGTGCATATGGCAGCCAGCAGCACTAATCATGCTCATAATGCTAAGCTCATGTGCTAGTCTCTGTAGGATTGCCATTAACAAATATATAAAAAAATACCTTTTCTGTTAAACATGGAGTGCCATCACACTGTGACGTTTACTTCCATATTAGTTGTCCTATGAACTAAAAGGTAAGAAATAGAAGTACTTTTTGCTGTTATGTCTATTGCAATACATTTAAATTAAGTTTAAATTTTCAGTCATTTTCATGAAAATGAGAGCAATAGGAATATCATAAAGATTATTACAAATTTGTTAAGATAGTTGTTCTGTGTTCCTTGGCATTTTAAGACTTTTCAGAATTATATTGCAGTCATGTTCAGTTCTTTGAGGAATAACATTTTCCTTGGTTTCTTCTTTCTTTCTCTGACCCACACTCCCTCTCAGTGTCCCTTCTGCTCCCTTTCTTCACCTCCCCTCCCCATTTTCAGGCAACCTGTATTTAAAGATACCTTCTTTTGCAGGGTAGAGTGCACAGTGAAGAACAGTAGACAACATAAAGCCTGCGCAATTATCCATTTATTAAAGATACACAGAGGCTATATACAAAGGAAGAGGTAGGAGAAGACCCTCATTTGTAGCAGTAAGAGATGCTCCTTAGGGAGAAACCCAACACAAACCTGACCACTTCTGAGCTCTGCTCCTCCTGCCTCACCCCAGCATCTGCCTGTGTGGAACGAGGCATGTTAAAAGGCCCATCCCTGACTACTATTCTACTATGGTGAGAGCACTTAGTATATTACTAAGATTTATGCAGATTTGTAATAACTCAAGAAATATAATGGCCCTGTTGAGTAATATAGCTGTATCTAGAAAAACCACAGGACCACAAAATGATTCTATGCATTGCCTGTACTGCCAGTTCGGAGCACTTCTTCCCTCCAGTCGCATGAGGCATCATCCAAACTGCCTGTTTGAACCTATCTACTCAAATCTCCCATTTGGACTGAAGAAATTAGTGCCCTCTACCACAGACCACCTGTTTGAAAAGCATCTTCAAAATGACAAAAAAATCTCTTTTCCAAATGCTATTCAATAACTTTCTTCTGTATTATCATTACTGTTGTGATACATAGACGTACTTTGAATATGATTTGTCTACTTGTATTTTAATTTAAAGAAACAGGAAGTTTCAGGATACAATAGAGTAAAATTGATATAACATAAACTTTCCTTCTTTTAATCTTAAATTTCATTCCTGATGAGGGTTCCTCCATTGTTAACTAATAAGGCCAGAGGCAGAAACATTTATTCAGATAACTTAGACAAGATTTTGTGAAACTCCTGAAGACTTTTGAAAGTCTTTTCTGCCTGAAACAAAAGTGTTATTCTTTTTGAACTTCCCTTATTTCTCATAAGTATCTGCAAAATAACCCTCTCCTACCATACACCAAAAAAGGCTCCTTTGAAGTATTATTTTCAGAAGCAGCTGTTAATCCCTGCTGCTAAGGAAGGTGGTAGGAATTTTATGATTGATTTTAGTCAGAAGAGATTTAGAGCATCATTTTCTGCTTCTAAAAATCTCATCCGTTGTTCTTCACATAATTAGCATAATAATATTAAAAATTTAAGTGTAGAGAGAATACAGATATGTTTTTCTTGGAGCTCTTTGTATCTTGCTTTTGACTTTTAGGAGTCAAGTCACCAAAGCCTCATACAGCTTTCTCCTATTCCTTTTCTTCACAAGTATTATTTCTGATAATTATTTGCCCTCACTTCTTCAGATCTGCTCTGTTATTGAAATTTTTTAATGGAGTCAATGTTAAATAGATGATTGGAAAATCTATTTTGTATTTGCAGTGAAAAAAATGCTTTTATTCTTCTTCTTCTTGACATACACTTAACCTCAAGGAAAAATACTTAGCCTTCTACTTACTTAAATAGTGTATATAACATACAGGAGATGATTGATGAGGTTATCAGAGTTCCTACCTCAGGAATACTGTAGATTTTCCATGCATAATATTCTGGTTATAGGAATGGAGCATATTACTAAAACATACGGAATTACATTAACTTTGCCATCTTCGTGTGTATATTTTATAGGAATGCTTAACTGAGATCGAGTGAGTGAAAGGTAAGGAAAAGCTTTAAAAAGAGGCAGGAGAAACAACAAAATATATTAATTAAAACAAAATTGGCCCTTTTTTTTTCTAGCAGATAACTGCTGGGTCTGACAGATGTGACATAAAAATCTTCTTTCGATGAGTTTAATGCGAGTTTTGATTTTCAACAAAAAGGAGAAAGTTCACCCAAAGATCCCCTATTTCCTGCTAAACTGGGCAAGAATTAAACAGTAGATAGGAAACTAGGGAGTTCGAAATGCTCAGCTGGCAATTGCAGATTTTTTTTCTTTGCCACGTGCGTTCAGATGATGTAATGTTGGCTTTGACTACGTAACTGACCCATCTTCATTTGGGGAAAGATTCTGCCAGTTTCAATGATGACAGCATCTCAGTTTATTTAAAAACATTAAATTAAATATGGCACAAGCCTGTGCAGTTCAACGAGTGCTAATGCACTTCTGATTTATTGGTGCTACCTCTGTCCTGGGGTGCTAGACTGAGTGAAATGCAGAATGGATCCTGACTGGCAGAATAAGCCCATGACTCCCCTTTCCTTCAGTTGTGTATGACGTTCACACGAGCAATCGCTGACATTCCTAGAAAATGTGCCGTTTTGGTGATTGTTATTAGTCATTATATAGAAACATTAATTTTTTATCAGCCCGAGGTCCTTTTGCCTGAATGTGGCTGTGAGAGGGAGCCTTAAGCTCTGGCAGCTGTACATTTGCACCCTCTCAAAGACTGTTTTTACTCTACCAGGAACCTAGGAAAAAAAAAAAAGGCCTAGGCGTAACCGAGGATCAGACCATCAGTTTATTGCCATTGGGCCTTTTAATCACAAATTCCTATACCTGTGAGACAATCTCTCCGTTTGCTGCAAGTACAGTCCTCACCGTGTTGTGTTTTTGGATGTTTTAATCATAACCTAGCTTTAAAAAAAAAACCTTAAAAACAATTCTTGCTTTCATGACATCTTTACCTGCCTGTATCAACCCTCTTCCTCTCACAGCTCTGTTTTTCTTCCCGTTTTTTCCCATTCTCTTATATTCCCTCAGGATTTGACCCTAGCCCGCATAGCTGAAGTCTGACAGTTCACCCCAGGACAATCCTTGATTATTATGAAGCAATGTCAGAGTCAAAACCCACTTCCCTGGGGTGCAGGGTAGTGCCTCTAAGTGGTGCTTGAGGTAATATATGGACTATTTAAGTATCTCCTCTTACCTCCCTCCGCCACAGAGTGGATTACCTTTTTAGTCAAACACTTTCTCAATTAGTTTTATTTTGCTGGAGTAAACAGCCTCAGCCCTAGTAGTATATCTGCAGCTTTAAGCAAATTCAAATGTTAAGTTGTGGAACTTTTGTTATCTAAAGGTTCCCAATTTAATAAATGCTCCACAACCCCTGACAAGGAAATAAAACTAATGAAACATAAACAGCCCTGCTGAAGTCAATGCTGCTTACTAAGGAAGTGATTCACTTCCAAAGATTTTAAAAGGTATGAGTATTTCATAGGGGAAAAAAAAAGGCTGCACTTTTGGAAGAACGGGCCACATTCCTGCGGCATATGGTTATAGCACAAAAACATTAACGAAATGATTGCGCTGCACAGCGGCTGTGTGTGAGTACAGCTGCCATGTGGCAACAACAGGATGATCTTGCCCCCCAAAAGCATTTTTTTTTGTATTTGCAATAAATTGTTCCCATTCTTCTCATTCTTTAGCTCCAAAGCAGGTATTTTGTGGATAATAACACTTTTATGAACGGTTGGGTCAGATATTGAGGGGCTGGAAGCATTGCATGCTAAGCATTCATAGCAGCGGGAGAATGCCGCTCCTCGCCTCCCCACTTCACTTAAGGAGATTTTGAGTACAATGCTGAGAAGCAGCCTCAGTTTGATCAGAGCCAGGATTGCTGACTCTGGATAGAGACAGGTCACCAGCAACACTCTTCTCTGCCGTGCTCGCCGCCAGGCCAGCAAATACGCACAGTGAGGAGGAGCTTTCCATATTTCAAGTGGGGAAACTGAGGCAAAGAACAATACTAATTCACTTAGGAAATACAAAAAGGAAAATCTCTAGGTCCTCACTCCCGGCCTTATACCTCGCCTGCAGGACAGCCCCTCATCCCTTGATGGCCTACTTTAAGTATTGCCTTTTTCCATTAAGCGAATATTGATTTTGTTCTCTTGCTTGAAAACAGAATAGAAATTAACATTGCGCTTATGAGTTACTCCATTGTTTGTGAACCACTGGGGAACAGTATTTATTAGTTAACTGCTCTTGCTCCTCCAGTGGGGCACTCGCAACCCTTCTTTTTCCCATAGTATGTGTTAAGCAGCAGCTATTAGGGACATTTCTTGGTGACAAAGTGCCAGGCTTCTCCTTTAACTATTTAGCATTGTGCAGACATTCCAGCCCCCAACATATAAAACAGATGATACAATTTAGAAGAAACAGGACCGGGGCACTCAAAGATCTTGTTATTTATTTTATGAGCATCCTCCTCTTTATTACAATTATCTATTTATATGGTGGTGGTGACGATAGCGTGCTACTTATTTTTGAGCATAGATGAGAGGAGACAATTTCTGTCTGAAAGAACAGACTTCCAAATCAACACAAGATCTCATTTAAATTCTGTCTAATCCCTTGAAGTAGCCGGGATTAGTAAGAGATGGGGAGGATCAAAGGGTGATAGGAAGACATGCAGGTGAACTGCCAGGATGAGGGTTGGTGGTGGCAGGCAAAGCACCCTGAGATTTTGGAGGTTTCCTAATATATCTAGTGCGAGACTTGAGGGATCAGTGTACAAATCTGCTCTTCCGAGGGATACGTGCCATGTTCAATTGAAGGTTTGTCAAATGGGAGTCAAAATTACTTGAGTAACAAGACTAACTCTCATTCCTTAAGGCAATCTTTGTGAGCAAACTTAATTGAGATGGTGGAAGATAAATAAATAAGTAAATAAAAAAATCTCACAGGAGTAGAATGCTCTCTTGCCATGTGCCACTGGCTCTCTAAATGATATGAAGAGACTCGTTACACAGTTCTATACCTTAGTTTCCCCATCAATGAAATAGAAGTAATGAAATGTACTGATTGCAGTGAAGTATTTTGATATCTGGAGATGAAAAGTCCTACGAATTTGAGGCTCAATCCAAAGCCCTTTGAAGTCCTCAGAAGGCCCCTGATTCAGCTGTCTTAATTAGCATCCACCTTACCCTCCAAGTCACCCACCATTCTCCCAAAATCTGGCTATATACCTACTAATGCACTGCTCAAAGATGGAAAAAATATATTCTCCAGTAATCATGATCATTAGCTTCGACTATTTGACTATACAGTTTGAATTTACAAACCAGAAGTGCAATAAATGCATTTGGATTATTTGTAATATTTTACAAGATCAAGGTGAAAACTTAGAAGATGGAGAAGGAAAAAACCCAGCATGTTTCCTTGACACCAAAGAACGAACTCTGACAGAAACAAGCTTCTTTTTTTTATCTTTCTTCTCTGAAGATAGATGAAAAAGATCAGGAGAAACTATGTCTCATTAGAAGTAAATGTAGTCTGTAGTAATCCGTACTAAATTTACCAGGTTGTATCTTCTAAGAAGATATTAGGCACCAAAGGGCAGGTAGTTAAATTGCAGAAAATAAAAAATAAAAATATTTAAAAGTTGATGCTTATTTTTTTCAATATTATAAATGAAGTGGTAAAATTCTGCTTTTCAGAAGAATTTTAAATCTTTCAGTGTGATGGGTAAGGTGAGAGAAGGTTGTAAGACGAATGACAGTTCTGCTCATTATTCAACAAAGCTCACAACAAATGAAACAGGAGCCTTCAGAACACACGTTGTTTTCTTTTTCTGGAGACTAAGCAGCCTCTTTTTCTAAAAGAGAAATATTGTCTTTATGAAGAATATTTTTCCTAATCAATATTTTTTTAACCCTGGGTTATTACTTCCTCAAATCTCTCTTTATTTTTTTTTTCCCCAAAATAGTTCTATGTACTTTAATGAAAAATCTGCAGAACAGACACGTGCTATTGTTCACATTGAAGCTCTCAAATGTTATTAACTGTGATGGGGCATTACTTGTCTTCCGCACATTTTTCTGTAACGCATCGAGTTCTTGGGACGTATATCTGTGTATTTTTATAACTGGGAGAGGAAAGAATTAGCTGTTAGCAAAGCAGAAGCATCCATACACTGATTAAATGTCCACAAAATGCCCATTTTGTTGTTGCTGAGCCACATACTCCCTGCATCATCCTATGCATGTCACTTTTAGCTTCTTTTTCCCTCAGCTCGGTTGTCTGTTAAGTGGGCTTAGTACCATAGCAATGTTTGTGTGTCCTTTGTGACCACCTCAGATTTCTGATGCTTAACAGAAACGCTAAAAAATTCCTTTCATTATGCATCCTGTGATGAAAAAAATCATCGAACACTTTGGTTTACTCATTTTCTGTCACTTTTATAGAAAACACGCGAAGAGCATAAGTAGTGATTTAGACCCCAAACTTATTTATTATGCCAGTCAGTAACTCACTCCTGCCAGGTTACTCTTTCACAGCTTAAACTCTGAGGAGCGCAAAACTCCTGCTTGCTTCTCTTAGGACTTTGACGGTTCAAGAACTGTTGGATTGAGTCCAACACTCTCTCTTCTGGAGCTCTCCTCCCAGATCTAATACCAGTCGATGGGTTCTGAGTGTATCCCCTCTAACCAGATGTCGACTGTACATCCAAACACGGCCTTAGATGTTTTATTATCTCTCGAGCTCTGGCCAAAACAAGATGATGAACACTGTGTTTGAAATTGCTGATGCTACTGAAAAAGCCTACAATAAAATACCTCTTGCTATCTTTTGTACTTGATTACCAAGCTGAAAGTCAGATTTTAGAACAAATGGCAAATCATGATCACTTCCTTTGCAGTGTCTGTCACTTATCTTATTTGGTGGAACTTGGACTTTTGTCTCGTTGTCAGGCATAATTCCAGTATGCCACTAAAATATCAATATTCCCTCTCATCCCACTGCCAAGTTATCAGTTCTCTCGCCAACCCTTTTACAATTTTCACTCCTTATCCCACCTGTGATGTGCACGTAGTATTTTATTGAACCTGGACTAGGTACTTACCTCTCATAAAAGAAAACGGAAGACCAGTTCTCACCTCACTCAAAACCATGGTGAAATCAGAGTTGTGTCCTTAACCGCACTGGACCCACTTTGTGTTGCAAGTCAAGCAAAAACCAGCCACAAGATTTAGATTAGAAGAAATGTAAGTGTATAAAAAGGATCACATGATACAGCTGTATGTGATATCATGAGAATAGATTTGATCTTCAAGATCCTTTCCTAGACTATTTGCTATGGAAAAATGAGACTGTTTTCTTTCCCTCCTTTCTAATTATTTATTTATGATTTTGTGGAACTCTTCCAAACTGGTAGACAGTATCGTGCTCTAAAATATGCAAGATTTTGGTATTTCTTTTCTTTCACAAAGGATGCATTTCTCTCTGTGAGATCTGAACTGACTGGAGTGTAGGGGGAGGTCTCCAGCATTGTGAGAAAGAATGTGACATTCCAACTTTGTATCTAAACTCTTCTACAATTTGTGGCCAGTCATCTCTAAATCAGGGCACCTACTGTGAATACTTGCTTCAAAATTGGTTGTATGTAAGATTTTGGCACTTGGTCCTGTGTCTAAGAACATGATCCAGTGCCCGTTGAGAGAACTAGAAACCCATCGATTTCGATGGACATTGCATTAGAACAAAAGCTAGTAAAACTCTCACTGAATTCCTTTGTCAGATGCCAATTCCTTACGGTTTCTTAATTGTGTAGCTTGAATGAATCATTAGAGATGCAGAAAATCTCACTAATGTTAATGTCAAGAACAGAATAGCTTTGTTAGCAAAATGTACAGTATCAGTCTTGTTCATGGTGGAATGAACATGGCATTGGATTGAGCAAAGGAAAACCAGTAATGACAGTTCTGGTTTTCTAAATATAATTAAATCTGGTGTAGTGGAATAGGTTCCACCAGGCAGGTAAGTAGATGAGAAAACATCCCACAGTCAACAGCGACCTCAGTGAACTCCATGCTCCTAAAGAAAATTTACAAAAAGCGGTAATTCGAGAGTCCTTCTTTATGTGTTTTCTGTGTCATTTACCCATTCACTTTTCTGCAATACTGACAAAACAAATTATGTAATTCTATACATCACAGTTAATGGATCAAAATTAAGATTCTGATCCTACAATAAAGTCAGCTCACCAAGCCTTTTCACTAGACATTCAGTCTTACTGTTCTTCCATGTCTTGAAAGACAAGGTGAATGGCTTGGAAGCGATCACAGCATTCCCCTGCCTCCAAAGAGGGAATGGCAGTTTCCACTTCATCTTTGCTCTCCGTTGATGCAGGGTCAACGGAAAAAGAGATCTCCAAGGTGATCGCTGTTACCACAAGTGAACAAGTGGTGAACAAGGGTAAGCCCTATGGATAAGAGTTAATTTTCCATGATATTAGTATTTGACCAAAAAACCTGGAAGGCCAATGCATAGTGCTGGAATAAGGCTGCATTGTGCCAGTAAGGTAGCCTCAATCCATCCAACGGCAGAGTACTCACCTGTATTATTTATCGATAAAGACTGTAGCATTCTTGGGATGGAAAAACTCCGTTGTTATTAGAAGCTTTATAATTAAAGGCTGTTTTCCTCTCTAAAACTAAAAGGTTTCTTATACAGATAATACCTTCTGTCTTATACAGGTAATACCTACTGCCTGCTTGGCAGTAGGAACCAGGGCTATCACTAATAGGAACACACAGTGTTCCAGGCAGTAGCCCCTTGCCACAAACTTTGCCTTCTTATCCACAGCGTGAATCCAAAGCAAGTGGATTCGCCTCCAAATTGCAGGTCCACACTACTTTTCCATAGTACCAGCAGGGTTTTCCTCAGGACCTGATCAAACTCTGCTTGTTGCTCGTGCTTATGATGCTTTTAGTGCTGCTTGGAGCACGCTTCAGCATGCAATACTGGTTGCTTTCTGCGTGCATAGCATTGGGCAATAGTGGATTTTAAAATCATCAGACTCTTTTTTTTTTTTTTAATTCGATCTTGTTTTTCCTGTAATGTAAACTAAAAATGACAAAAGCAGGACCAAGAAAGAGGGGCGTGCAAAGGAGGGCTGGCAGCACAGCTTTAGGGTTGCAGGTGCAAGGCCAGGGAACAGCAGCAGCGAGCAACTGCATGAGGGAAAAAAACCCTCCACAACAGTAAAGCGAAGGGTTGCAAAGGAGTTGCAGAGCAGCAAGGGAAAGGCCAGCTCCAGATCTGCAAATGGGAGGCACTTTGCATGACAAAAATTAAAGCTTCTAAGGCACCTTGCAACCCACAGTAGCAAGCCCTGGTTTCTGCCTGTGTGCTCTGAAACGTTCAGTTTATATCGTGTCTGCCACAAACACATGGTCCTAGCCACACTCTAGCAATAGTTATAACAATTAACAATGAACCTAACGATCATCTTGCCTCCTGCTTTCCTGATGTATCCTCCTTGCTTTGTTTCTGCTCCGGTGCTGCTCCTAGACCCAAACCAATGTTTAATTGTAACAGTGCGTAGTAATCCCCACTGCTATCATCTACCTGGAAGTTTCCTTCTAAAGCAAAAAAAATCATGCCTGCTAGCAAATGAATACCTAAGATACAAGCTTAGCTGAGATTAGCATCCACGTATTCTTTTAAGGGCTTTTTTTTCCCAAGCAAAACAGGGTACAGAGTACGTTCCAAGGTCAAGTTCAATAGCAGGAAATCACCAGCCCACAGGTATAAGGATAACTGATGCAGGCACATGCTGGAGAATGAGAAGCTGCAATGAGCGAACATTCACCCGCAGCTTTTCTCTCGCAAGCGTTAATACGGGACCCCAGGAAGCTTCTGGTGTTTCGGTTTCTCGGGAATTACAGGCTGTGTCTGCGTCTTGGTGGTACAATAAACAGAGACTGAGCAATGCAGATGCATGAGAGGAGCCTCATCTGGCATGCTGAGCAGTTCAGGGACATTGGCACCTCGCAGAGCTGGGCCTCAAAGAAAGACACCCCCATGCTTCCCTAAATTTGGATATTTCTTGAAATGGCTATTGGAGAATAGCTATTCTACAAATCTCTATTCCAAAAGCTGATATTTCTTTTCCCTTGCTCAGGTCTGAATCCAGACAACTCCCCCAGCCCCTGGTCTTCTATGGAGCCCGTCTGCCTCCCTCGCACCGGAGTGCTGAGCTGCTCTCACACTGCTGAGCCCTTTCCCACCACCAGCTCCCAGCCACAAACTGGTAAGTGGAGGGAATATTTTTCTGGAGTAACATAGTCCAGATGTGCTTGAGCGTGAAAAAGGTCAGCTATGAAAATCGGCTAATGCTTTAAAGGCAGATTTGTGCTTTTGCTGATCAAGAACCAGAATCTCTGTCCAATTTCCATATCATGATGTAGCATTCTGTTTCTCCTCATCAGTCCAGTTAAGACCAACAAGACTGGTCTTTTCTTTGGGTCTGATCTAAAGTCTTCTGACATGAATAGAAATAACTTGTATTCACTTCCACTTTGATTAGTGCTTAACGTGTTTCTCAGGTTTTGAACTAAAGTAAAACAAAAGTTAAAACACTTAAGTTACACACAGAATCTCCACTTCTCTATGACCCCTTTCTCCCCTCCCAAATTATTCAATGCAATGAGATGAAGCAGATTTTGAGAATTCAGTTTAAAAATGCATTCCTTTCTTCACCATTGCAAAATGTAATTTAAGCACTGATGCATAGAAATGCTGCGATTTTCAATCAGAGGTTTTTAAATGTGTGCCTCATTTATTCATTTCTTTTAAATATTTCCCGGGTGCCACATCACTTCGGCCTTTCGGTATACTGGAATGGAAGGAGGAACAGCTCTGCAGCAATCCCGACTAGCAGAGCATCTCAGTAGACCTACACTGCAGTGCAGATGACTTATAAAAACAGCCAAACAAATAATAACATCATTGTTAATCTCAAGACATTTCAATGGAGCTCTTTACCCATGGATCTTGCAGCACTTTATAGATACATTGTGAAACTGGGGTGTCTCTTTTGCCTTTTAGTGCCAGCACTACCAGAACACAGTGTTGGCAGCTGCAAGATCTTGCAAGTCTTGTACTGTTGCCATAAGCTATGAGAAGGAAAAGCTATGTCTGAAACGAGGGAAAGTTGCAGGCCTCTGTGTCCCTAAACAGACCTTTATTGCACATATCTTTGATTACCCCCTGGCTTGCACATACTAAATAAAAGCAAGAACAGAAACTGAAAAGTAAAAATTTAGGTTTAAAAATGAGAAGTGGCAATATGCAATCCACAATATGCAATCCAGTCATATTATGGAAGCAGCATGGGCAGGCACTGAAATCAAGTGTTTTTTTAGACTTAAAAACCATGGATATTAGCCACAAGACAGGAAAAATCACTATTCTTTTTTCTTTTTTTTTTTCTTTTTTTCTGAAGTGGCAACAGAAACTTTCTAACTAAACTATTGGCAATTTGACTTCAGACATCCATTTATAATCCTCTTTTCTCAGTATACACTGTACTAAGTGTAGAGCTGGAGCGCTGCAGATAATGGTGTTTTCTGCAAGGGCAAACCAAAGTCTAGAATGTGGAAGAAATTAAAACAATTCTGAATCTTGCTGTAAAACTGTTACAGAGATCAGATGCAATTACAAGAGATACTCTTTTCTGCCTTTAGAAAGAGAATATTTAAATTTTACTCTGCCATTTACCTCTTTCCTTGATAAAAATAATTACTTAATCTTGCAAGCACAGACACTTGTTCTCTCAAAGATCACAAGGAAAAAAAAATCTCTGAAGAGTCAATAAAAATGTATAAACGAACAAAAAATTAAAACAGATCCTTCACTCAATAGAGTTAAAATCCCGCAATTGAAAGTGAATATATATCACTAATGCAGGTAAGAATTAGAAAACAGGAGTTCTGATGTTTTCACTCCAAGATTCGAGGGATTTTAATTTCAATATGCTTTTGAGTTTAGAATTGTCACTTTAGCTCACTTTCTGCTTAAATATCTAGCAAAGGCAGCAGTGTAAAATCACGAGACATATTCTTATACTGTTCTGGTTCTGTTGTGCGTTTGTGTTAATGAAAGTCCACTAGACCATTACAGCTTCGAAACGAACGGTTCTGTGCTTCTGCTCCAGCCCTAAATATCTCTGTGTGGTTCTTGGCTTGTTGGTATTTAAGGTACACAGAAAAATGAAGATAATTAAAACATTTCATGAAGAGACCCAAGCCCAAACTTCCATTGACTTTAGGAGCTCCCAGTGACTTTGACAGCACTTACCTGAAGTTCTGAAAGAGAAAATGCTACCAGTTGCTGGAAATAAGTTTTTATAATTTTCTGTACTGATAATGTTCTGTATAACAAAATATATTTACCGTACTGCTAAGTCTGAAGCCTGAACAAAATTACAAGTTGTCAGAGTGTTCAGAAATCTTAAATCAGAACTGGAGGCTGCCTTAAATTATGGAAATTAAATATATATATGTTTAATTTGGCTTTAGTTTTTTTTCAGGCCAGGGTAGCATATTGAGTTCATATTTGAAAAGTTTTCTTTACACATACTAGCATTAGAAGTTCACGTTTTCAGATGAAAACTGAGATTCCTGTGCAGCAAATACTCTTGGAACTGGAATTGTAGGAAAAAACAATGATTGTGTGACTCTTGGTAATTCCATTCATCTAGTCATGGACTATTTTGCCTTCTTGAAGGACATAAGAACTGTCATTCTGGTTCACACCACAGGGCTAGTCAATCATACTATCCAACAGTGGTTACTCCTGGAAGTATAAGAATAGCAAAAAATGGGTAAAAACACACTGTTATCTGGTTTGTAGTAAAGAAAATAAAATATACACAATGTAAGATGTTACAACTCATCCAAATGGTGCCATTCTGCAACAGTTTTGTCCAAGTGTAAATGACCACACATGAACTGGGGCAATAGGGAATGAAGCCCAAAGTCTTCAGAAGATCCTGATACCCAAAGACTTGGGTGTCTGTTTGCAGTGCTGCTGCCTCGGTTCTTTTAAACCTTTCCACTTTCCATTCAGTGTGCCAGGGAACTTGTGATGATGTCCTTACCCTCACTCACCTGCCCTGTTACTAATGAGAAAATTGTACCAAAACAGAGGAAAGAATCACTTAATTTTGGTAGTTTTTAGCATGCCACTTTCGGTTAAGAGCTGCATTAAGCAAGCAGGGAGAGCAGGGAGAACCTTTAATATTCCCATCTGCAACTGCTGCTTTCACTTTGGATATCTTGGTAGATGCGGTTGGAAAATGGAACCGTTTCTCAGTTGCTTTAGGGTTTTTTCCAGCTGTGGAAGTTCTAGAAGGAGATGAGGAAATAGGAGGTTGAGCAGCTGGCTGAGAGTTTGAGTGGAGTGAAGGATTAATGGGGCTGTTCTTCTGAACTAGCCACATGCAAAAGGAGCCAAGTCTTGTCTATTTTTAGAGGAACTGCAGTAGTGACCAGGAATTAAGGATTTGACCTTGGTCTGTGGTAGAGAAAATCCATTCAGGTCCATTGTGATAGAACTATCTTATTTGATTCGAACATGATGCAAAAGTATGAGCATAACATGTTAAAATCTTTATTATTTGTATTTTGCTTTTTCTGCTAATGGGCACTCTTTTAATTAATGAACAAAAGCAGCTGCGCAGTGATTATTTTACAAATCTCCACGTTCTATTTTTATAGCTGTTGCACACTTTGTACAGCTCTATTTCTTGACGGCAGCAAAACTGGTAAATATATTGTAGGCGTCTCTATTTGATTACCAAATCTCAGTCAGGCAGAGTCGGGTCATAAACCTCCAATGGACAAATATGTGTGAGTTTTTCAATCAGATCTGACAGAAATTAATTTGAAGCTAACATTTCCCTTTGAGAGGCCTTCGGTGTGTGCTTGTGCACACAACGCTGGCTTTTCCTTCTGGAAGCTCTTAAAGAGGGCCCTGATTTTCAGGGAATAGCTTTTCCCTTGCTGAATAGTAATAGGATTTGATATTATATAGGACAACATCTTTGAAACTTTGATTATCCCACCAGAGAAAATACTTTCATGTAAACAGGTTAAAGCCGTGACATTCTTTTTTTCTGCCTCTGAAGAGATTTATCTTGTGGCTTTATTCTGCTTCAGATGTTTTATTTTATTTCGATGACATCAAATGCTAACGCTGTTCAGCTGGTATTGTTTTGTTTGATGTCTTTAGAGCAGCACTCATTGAACTGGGACACAATACAGACAGTCACCTGCAGGAGGGTGGTCGAAGCGTTGGGAATAGGCAGGAGATTAGACAAGGTGATATTCAAATACCATGTGAGTCCCTCCCTAAAAAGAAAGGACAAACTAAGATGTTACACTAGATATTTCTTAATGTGAGGACGGGAAGGGGAATGAAGAGGGGAAAAAAAAGGAGAAAAAGAACTCCCCAGAAATAATCTGCAAGCAATTTCAATAAATCAGTTTATACAATTTTAACTATGAGGAGGTAAAGCCTACTCTTGGAGTCAAATTGTAGCATGTGCAATAAATACCAGCTAAATGTGTATTCATTCATTCAGTGTCTGCAGCTGTCCCAGGCGGCTTATAATGTTTTTATCATGGCCCAGAGAAGCATCTCTAACAACAGGAAGGTCTTCCCGAAGCAAACACAGAGGGCTGTTAACCTTAGCGCAAAGAATCTCTGCTCTTAAACTCATCTGTTGTCCTTGATCTGCGAGGGATTTTGTGTTGCTAATATGTGCCATTAGGAAAACTGCAGTTCTTAAACGCATGCTGAGAGGTAGTTCAGGTCCTAAACTTTTGGAGAGAAAGGGAATGTATTTTTTTGCAGGGATTATAGAACCTAATAATTTTATGGGATGGTAATTCAATGGTATGAATTCTTCTCATTCTCCTTGTAGTGTTTTCAGTCCAAGTACTGAACCATGCATTACAATAAGAAACTGAATAAAAATAGTAAAAATAGCAGTTAAAAAGAGGCTGTGTATTTTTTGTCCAATCTGAAACTGACTGTAAACTGAAAGCAGAATGAATGAGAACTATTCTGGATTTTAGGATTCTCTCAATTTTATTGCTGTTGTGTCTTATAGCATCAAAATGTTTCTACTCTTTTTCCCCCCACCACCCAAATATATCCATTACAATCTGAGAACCCCATTTCTGGATAAAAACCGCTTAAGGGAATAAATTTGCAGGGCACGACCACACAGGTCTTCCAGGAATAGGGACATGTGAAGCTAGAATTCATTAAAATCCCTGCGTGATACGACTTTTGCAACTTATATTAAGAAATAATCTCTAAGTGTGGGGACTTCATGCATGTTTTACTTTACGTCAAAAACCAAATGTAGTTGAAGCGCTCAGGGACACCGCAGGCATTTGCCCCACTACAGATTGTGAATGGAGTAAGCAAGGGCTGCACATATCAACAACTAGTTGCTATAACTTGATACGGCCTGTGACATACAATATTAATTATATTTTTCATTTTTACACTCTGTCCAACTTGATTCTGGTCATTTTGAAATAAAGAATTTGATCCAAAATGTTTTGTACGTGAACCAGGGATTTATAGTCCGGTTCTTTTTTTATTCTCCAGTGTAAATCTTCAAAGATTAATTTCCTTTCAGATGCTTCCCTGATTTGTCCTACGTCCATATTCACTTCTGTAATTTCTTGCACTTCATAAAGCGTACGTTGATACGGAGCACTTTTGTAGAACCGATGCATTTTCTTCAGATGTGGCTTTTTCCTTCCTTTCCTCGACACCAGTCCCCTCTTCAGTGCTCTTACCTGCTCACCGGCTCGATCCATTCATCCTTGAAAAACAAAGGAGCGCTCGGCCCTAGCCAGGAGCCTCCATCTCTTCATTACTGTGTTGCGCCGTGCCGCTCTCTGAGCTTGTTCTCTCCGTGGCTGCTGGCACCTGTTTATTTGATGCAGCAAATATATCTCGTCGTAGGCTTATTAGTATCCATGTCAAGACAATGTGTAATGTGTGTTCTTCCCTCCAAGAACCGATGAATGAAACGAGTAGAGAACAGAACCTACGAGCAATGTGTAGCATTTCACTGCCACATTAATACCTCTAATTCTAATTGACAGGGTAATTAAACCCCTAAGATATCCCTGGAAAGCAGCTCGGGGAGCTGCGATCATGCCGTGCAAGTGACACCGAACGCGGCCTGTGAAATAGGATCCAAACGGCTCCTCAGCAGCTTGTGTCACCAAAGCAGCTGTCCCGATTATCCGCGTCCTGTTCAGTGTGCTTTGAGCACGTCAGAATCAATTAAAAGGAGCTGGCATTGCACATAACCGTCTTGGAACTTTGAAACTAGGAATATCTTCCTCGGGACAAAGTTTCCCAAGGGCTCTTCTCCCTGGAGAGAAGAACCTCCCTCTTCTTCTCCCTCTTCTTCTCCCTCTTCTTCTCCCTGGGGGCCCTGTCATTCACCTGCCCCTCCATCCTGAGGTCCCTGACAGTCCAGGGTCAGTCTTCCATGGGAAACCTCTATCAAAAATGCAGCTTTACTGCCCTGCGGCCTCTTGGGCTCCTTCCCCCGTGCTTTTCCCAGAGCCTGCAGCCATCTCTAGTTCCCCTCAGGTGCTACCAACCCCGTTCTTTTCTTTCTTTATTGCTCCTGTTTCTTTTGTGCACCATCCTTCCCACTTCTTCCCCTAGCAGATACCCCAAGGTACGATTTGGTTACAGTTGTGCTCAGTCTCTGCACTAGGAAGAGTGATTTAATGGAAAGTCTTGGTACATCCTGGGCATTGGCTCACTTTGAGGAAGGATGCGTGCACTTTCTGGTGATGCTGTGGATCATCTCCAGCAGAGGTGGAATTTCCAAAGAATCTGACCCTCTGAGCAAATTTGATCTGCAGCTTTTCCATGTCTGCACTTGTGATCCAGATTAGCTGAGTTTCCATGAGGAGGCATCTCTGGCACTATCAAGGCTCCAAGTTCAAGTTATCAGGCCAAAGCATGGACTGTTTCTGAACTAAAAGGCTGCGAATCTTTCTGATGGGAGAAAGAGCAGCTCATTTCACCCCTGGATCTTGTTTTCCTATTCTCACTTTTAGAAATGCCTGAGCTGGTTTCAAAAACAGGAAAAAAAAGCATAGTAAAATAAAAGAACCTAGCAGTGCATTTCCTTCATGAACGTATCATGCTTCCTCTTTCTGTAATGGCAAATGGGTTTTGCGGATAGAAACTGACCCTTAGCAAACATTTCAGTGATAAAGTTGGGCACAGGATCTTAGAGAAATACTAGACAAACTTAAATAGAGGTCTTGCAATTAAGTACATCCATAATAATTAACATCCCATAATGACTTTGCCATAGCGGTGCAACAGTTTACTAATAAATGCAAGAAACACAAGGATACTTAGCACAAAATATTCAAACATCATCAAAAGTGCTCGGAGCAAGAGAAGCAAAGATATTCAGTTGCATCATTTATTTTTATTATTATTTATTTTAATGAGGAGGCATCTGCGAAGGAGCTGGGTGTCTAAGGGATGTGTGTATCCGATTGCCCTACCCGCCCCTACTGCCACATTTATAGGCTCCGGCAAGTCCACTCCTCGAATGATGGAAATCTTGGCCATTGTCGGGGTGGCATTCAGCAAGGAGATGGCCCTGGAAACCTCTTTTCTCTATAATATCAAACAGAAAGATTTTATTTATATATATATATATATATATATATATATATATATATTTTTGGTGTAGAGATTTTCTTTAAGCAATGCAGAACAGTGCTGCAGGCAAGGGATCCTTCCTACTGGCTGCGCAGGAGCAAATAAACTCGAGAAGATGCTCAGACCTTGTTCCAGCAAGGCAGACACGGAGTTGTCTTTTCCCGATTTTATTGCTGTGATCGAGCGAAGCAGTTGGTGAAGTGACTAAATACCTCCCACTGGCATAGAGAGGGCAACTTTGGGGATGGAAGGGTTCCATAAATTATGTATTAAAAGGATTGGGAGAACCGAAATAAGGAGAAGAACTTTTTTCTTTTCTTTTTCTTTTTCTTTTTTCTTTTTTGGTAATTCCTCTCAAAAAAGCAAAACTGATTGACCGGAGTGGACTTACATACGCAGAGAGAAAATGTATTCCGTTAGGATCTCCAAATACACAAATTCTCTGCAAATGAGTTGTGCTCGCAGAGGAAACCCGCTCCCACATCCATGAAAACCAAGGTGCCAAATGCGGTATTAGGACCGCAGACAGCGGGACAGAGGCAGGAAGGGGCATGGACAGCGCAGAATTGGGCTTGTTTCTTTTCCAAGTGTGGAAGATCCAACCTTGCGCGTTTAACCTGTTCGGTGCCGGTCCGTAGGGGCCAGCGCGGAGGGGAGGTTCAGCTCTCTGCTCTGGCAGCGTTTGCGGCCGTCACTCCAGAAAGAGGAAAAATAGTCCCCCTAGTGTACCAAGGCTGTAAAAAGCAGGAGAATCTCCTCGATTCCCTAAAGAAACCGCTGTGATCTGCTCTGCCATCTGAGAAACTGTGTGAAGTTGCTATATGAAACCCCTGCATTCCCTTTGGCACCCCAAGGTATTCGTGCAGCGTGTTTCCTTCCTCCACGAGGGAGGAGCAGATAAGATTTCAGCACAAATGGTGCATTTTAATTGTGTTTAGAAGCGAAATGCAGAGCAGATGTGGGCAGCACCCGTCCACGGGCTCCCGCCTTGTCCCAGGGGAGAGTTTCAGTGTCAATACTGACCATCGCGCTAAAAATATGTGGCTTGCAAAACTTCTAAGGTTAAAACATCGTTTTGATTGAGAAGCACTTCTGGTTCCCTGCGAATCGAAGTGCGACTTTCTTTTTTGCATCTGATTTTTGAAACAGCTACCAAGACTTCCTGTTTAAACTTGTTGGCTTTTAAACTAAAAAGTTGATTAAAGCAATTAAAAAAAAAAAAAAGCATTATAAAATCTGAGAGAATGCAAAGTAGCATAAGTGGAATTTGAGCAGAAAGACGCTCTAATATTTACACGGAGCTCGAAGGCTGCAGAAATGACGTGGGCTGTTATTATAATATATTGCCAGAGGACCATATTGATCTTCAAAGGGTTAAAATGCTCCCGGCTGACATTAATGTCACCCTTCGGCAATCACTGGCCAATAATATATCAGCAATCAATGCTGCAGCGTGTTGCTCGCGACGCTGAGTTCTTGGAGACAAGGGGCTGATGCATTTTGACAAGGAGAAAAAAATAGTCTTGGAAATCCTTGCAAATCTTAACTCAGAGGGGAAGATGTATGAAACAAACTGCTTCCATTAGAAAAAAATGGTAATGTTTGCCATCATAAGTAACAACATTTTATGTCAGTTCAGTGGAGCAGTGAATGAACCAAAACTCTGCTAACCTTCAAAACGGAAAGGATTCTGTAAGTAGGATTTACATAGTCTGAATATTTTATATTTTGAGTGCTCATCACAGCTCGCATAAACTAATACTTAAATATATATTTCCAATACGAAAACATTTGGCTTCTGATGGAAGAAAGCAGAGACATGTTTGGAGATGTGAGTACAAATACAGGTACAAATACCCCCTTTTTTTTTCCCCGTTAGTAATTTCCTTCTATCAAGTTCTTGTTATTTGTACACGTACCAAGAAGGCAGCAAGACCGTTCACTTTGACAAAAGAAACTCAGAGAAAAAAAAAAAATCAAGAATTCAAACAGCCATAAGGCAGAAGTAAACAAGGGGAAATCAAAAGCAGAGGCTGAGAGGGGACTGAAAGGGTTAAAGTTCTGACCACTGGCCGCATATATAAAATTATCTCATCTTATCTGAAAAGTTTAGGCTCAGAAGAAAAGCCTCCGTTTAAAACCCCTTGTAGGTTTATTAAATCTTTCGGCTGAGGATTACAGCAAGTGTTTTGTCTTGGGCGAGCCGCTGTTTGTCTCACTTTATTTACTTGGGATTGGGTATTTGTCAATGTCATTTCATATCTGCAGCAACCCCACGCGTTCCACGGGAGTCTGCATGTGTGCGAGTGTGCGGGGATCACATGACTGCTCCATCCTATTTGGTGGAGCCGCTTGACTTTTTTTCCCCTTCGCTTTTGGTGATGGTTGTGAGTGCACAAGTTGATTGACAGATGCGTGCCAGAAACCCCCATTCTCCTTTTCAAAGGCTACATATGATGGATTGCGATCTCGCAGCTCAGCAGGACACAGGGACCATGCAAGCTGTAATTGGTCAGGTATGGAGTCAGCCATTTCTCAACTCCCCTTTTATTTATTTATTTTTTTTTCCACGAGGGTCTAACCATATGATTCACATAATTCATATTTACAGTACCATCTTTCTAGCCGTATCTTCAGCTCCCAGCCAGGGTAGCAGTGAAAGTGAGAAAAGCAAAAGAGCCACAATAAGCTGGCCAGGGAGTCGCTGGTTAAACCTCAAACGCCAGGCTTTTCTCCTAACAAACCCGGTTTAGGGTTTAGTCTGAGCTTTGCCAGATCGATCTGCTTATGAATTCACATTTGTGTTTTGTTTAAATCTGCTCAAGTAGAAGAAGTGAGGAGTGGAAGTGGTGTGTTTTCTGGGGAGTCGCTTTCTATTTCTAACGCTGTTCGTTATTCCTGTATTGACTGTATCCCTGTACTACATGCTGTGGATTTTGTATTTTTTTTTTTTTTTTTTTATGATTTCTTTTTCTTTCTTCCTCTTTTACTCCCAACCCGGATACTGTGTGATTGAGCCTGGTAAATGTAGTAGTCGCTGCTGCTGCTGCTGCTGCTGCTGCTGCAGAGGGGCAGCCTGCAAATTAAACACTGCCACAATCTGAAAGGTCCAGGTGGTCTGCTCGTGCCTCCTAATGCAATCCAGCACAACAGCTTTAATAAACAGCTCTATTTAGTTCTCCCTCCCCGTATCCAGGGAAGTGCACTGGTCTGGGGCTGCTGTGATGAAATGCCAGAAGAATCTCTCTCCAAGGCCTCCCCAGCTGGTTTTTAGAGCTTTCCCGTTTTCTCGTCTTTGTCTTCCAAATGGGTCAGTGAGTCCTTCTCTTTCTGTTTTGTGATTTCTAATAAGTCTGTAGTTTGGGTGTGTGTGTGCGTGTGCTTTTAACGGTGCTGTTTCGAACCTAGCCGGAAGAGAGAACAATCATTGTCTTTTCATTTGCTTCAAATAATAACCTGAAGTGGGCAGAGAAATTAAATTATTTGCCCTGTTGTGCAGGGAGGGTTGTGGTGCTGTGTTTGCAGTCGGGAAAGGGTGTCTGTTTTTCTAACAAAATTTGAAGCGCTCGCCACTCTCTCGTTAGCCCACGGACTTGTAAATCAGTCTCCGGCAACGGGTATTTTTTGAACTCTCAAAAGTTTGGGATTTTTGCATACGTATCAGGCGTAGCGGACGCGTGCTGCTGAAGCGGTGGCAGAGGATTTGTGCTCCCTATATGTTGATGCAATGGTGGAAAAATAACACATCCTGCACACTGTTTGCAACTAAATTATGGCAAAGCACAGAAGTCCCTCAAAGCACATGGTTTATTAATATCATCATACACAGTAATGCATTTCTCGGCAGAAAATGTCAGATATGTAATACCGTGTTTACCACAGACTCCTATTGCTTTAAATATTTTAAAAATAGAAGATGCATTTTTTTTTAATATTAAAAATCCTCCAAACGTTAACATCTTTCTCTTAGACAGGCTTATACCTTAAAAAGTGGGGCATGTTTGCCAGTATTAGATTGCATGGAAAGATGTATTTTAGGGAGGGTTAATTACCTATTTGTGTAAACTTGTTCAGTGCTAAAGAAATAGAATTAAGGACCTAAAGCAAGTACAATGTAATCTGAAAGCAAATACAGTGGCAAGGTTTTGCACAAGTGCAGGTGTCAAAAAATGTACCCTTAAAGCTTGATATATCTCAAAGCTGGTAATATCTCTTTCCTGTAACTTTTTCTTCAGCATGTACAAATGTGTAAGTTAGCTATCTCTTTTATATTTAAGGCTTGTTAGATCTGTTAAAGTGTTTTTGATGAAGGAAAGGGTATGAGTATGGTTTTTGTGTGTGTGGAATCTGTCTTTCATTAATTAAAAAAGTTCAGTGCCTGGAAAAATGTTTATATTGTGTGTTATTGTATTTCATTTCCTAAAAATCAATAACAAGGGCAGGCACTTCAAGGAAAAATAATTTTAGCTATTTAACGTCTTTATTTTTTTTGTGTCAGAAGTTATGGATATTATTCCTGTTTAACTGAATGTGTTAGGTGTTTCAAACAGTTTAGTTGTGTATGTGTACATATTTAGATTTTATATGTGCCCATCCCAAAGTGTTCATAAACGCAGAGAATTTTCAAGTATATTTTTTGTTTCGAATAATTGCCCTCTGTTTCATCATTATTAGCTGTATGTGCAGTGGAACAAAAAGCTTAAAAGTGTTTAACTTCTTTATTTGTGGCTAAAAGTTATAGGCATTCCCCTTGTTGTAGAATGAGTCATTTGCAACTTGGGAATCGTAAAGTACTCGCTGTAATTAGCATCCGCTGCTGAAAATAGCAACACACTTTTTCTATGGGCTACAATACGGAGCTGATAAGTCTTTTGAAAATGATTGTCAAAGGCATATCCTGTGCCATAAAATCTTCCCAGATATTATATTGATATTATGTACTGATAAATGAGGAAGATTTGAATATTCACTACATGTATATTTTTAGAAGACACTGTATTTTCCAGACACTGCAGCTTTAGGAAAAGTTCTCAAGAGTTTTTGTCAACTCGCGAACATTAAAAATCAAAAGCTTTAAATAAGCGTTTACCAGATGCCCTGTTTTATTTCCGAACTGCGTTTTTCTCCAGCTGTGAGAACTAAATTTTCTCTTGACTATCCCAGCCTTGAACTCCATCCCGTTTGCTGCTACCGGCCTGTGAACTCACCTAATTACCCATCCAACCCATACACGTGTGTCTGCACTCAGATAGAGCTCAGGAACACGAGCAGCTCAAACCCTGCGTGCGGCGCAGAGGTAGCAGCAGGAGCGTGCTGATTTCCAGGTGTTTCCCGTGCCGAGGAGGTGCTCGGCGTTAAACGCGTTTTCCACTCTTTTCATCGGGATTTCATCCGCCGCCCGAGTGCCAGCGGCTCCGGCGGACGGCGCGACGGTACCAAGCGCCGTCGGTCCCCGGGCGCAGGGACTGCCGGGTGCACGAGCGCTCCTATCCCTTCCCCGTGGATTTTTCCTCCCCCGAGCAAGCAATTAAACAGCCAAGTGCTCGGAAGAGCGGGCTCCTCGCGCGGCGCGGCGGGCTCTGGGCGCTCATTGCTCATTGTGATTTTGATTCATAACTGGAGCGCTTGGAACGCAACCCCGGCCCCCGTCAGCAATAGTGTGGAGCATCCTCCCTCGCACGCCGGACCGTAATACCCGTTATTATTCCTTCCCGTCTGCGTTGCCTCTACCCCTTTACACAAGCAGCTGGCCGGGTTTTGTGCCTTCCTCCCTGCACATCCTGAGCCGACCTCAGTTAGCTGCATCATCTAATTATTCCAATAACGCCGCATTGCTTTTCTGCCCTGTGTGTTTTATAAAATCTTCGATGCACCTTTTCCTTCTGTTTTTTTTTTTCCTCTTTTTTTCTTTCCTCTTTTTTTCTTTCCCCCCCCTTTTTCCCCTTTTCTTTTTCCTTCAGACCTGAGCTCGTGAGTGACAGGTCAGTTCATCAGCATTACAGCCCTCCTGTTTTTGTCTCATCTCGTGCAGACAGGTCACTGTGTCCAATCGCCCTCCTGGCTCTGCTGTCCCCAGGGGAGCCGGGGCTGCCGTGCCATCTTGATCCGCAGGCCTCGGGGCCCGCGCTGGCTGCACATTTCTGTGTTCGCTCCCTCCTGCAAATAGGCTAAAGCAGAAGGGGCTTGGATTAGACATCTGTACGCTGAGGGGAAGCGAATGAGGTAAAATTCTTCCCCAAACAAGCAGGCTTTGATAATTATTATTATTGTGTTTGAGTTCCCTTTCCACACGTTAACCGTGTTTATTTTATGTATTTTAACGGTCTCCTCCATGCGGTCTCATCTTGCAAGAGGTATTTATGCAAGAGTAAACACGCTCTCTTTTCCCATGGAGAGTTCTGCTCCGAAGACCGATTTATGAGATGGACACGTTGCTGCAGACCAGCCGGGTCTTGCTGTGTTTTAGGGGGGTTTCTTAGTGTTCCCGTGTTTAATTCCAGTAGAGCAGAGGGGTAGGTGGTTTGGAGAAGCCAAGTCGTTACTGTGACTCCCGGGTCCCTCCTGACAAGTTCCCCCTCTCGGCCGCGTTGTTTTGTACCGCAGACCAATGCACCCGCCAGTGAAGACCCCATCTCTAGTGTTCGTCTTCAGCAGCGTTCGAGTGATTCCCCCTTCAGTACCACGGAGGATCTTTTTCCCTTGCAATGCTCATTCCCACCTCTACTACTCAGGTTAAGTCCTCTTGTCTCGAGCCTGGGACACCGCTGCAGCCACCAGCGCGTTTCCTACCCTTGGAGAAAGGGAGAGGGACAGCGACACCCCGAACGCCGTCTGCAGTAGTAGAGCCGCAACGTCAACGAGGAGCGCGTTGGGAAACTTCAAAAACACATTTTTTAATATTTATGAACAAACCGGAGCTCTGATAATGAAGCATTCCATCTCCGCAGAAACACGCTGCTTTATATGCTCTGCGGCGTGGTGTGCCTTAAGAATTATTATTGTAAGGAGATGCAGGAATGTGGCTGTAATATTTTACCGGATAAATATTTGTTGTAGAGGACTTTGGATCTCGTTAATTTAATATATGTAAATTCTTTGGGCCTAGGCCTGGATTCCTACAAAAGAATGCCTTTTTCTGTTGACTTTTCTTTTTATAGTAGAAAAGATGGATTTTTATCATTTTCTTTCCCGCTTAAAAGACTTTCCTTGTTTTCGCACCCAAATCAGCTTTTAATTGAAATCAGTCCTCTAAAAACGTCTTCAGTCCTTCTTTTTCTATTGCATTTCCACATTCTTCTCCGTTCTGTGCTATCCCTGTGCTAGCTGGCGGCTCAGGCCAATTAAGGGGTCAGATCTTTAAAAAGCTGTGGTTTACTCTCTGTGTGTTTTCCCGCTTCTTTTGGTTCCAAGAGAAAAATAATGCACGTGAGATGACCTTTCAATCGCTGGGCAGGCAACACGCGTCCAGTCATGTAGATTTTTATCTTTCGGCAGCGCATTTACATTCAAGCACCTCTGCTGTTTCCTAGATTCTAGCCTGATAAACTAAATACCGGTCTGGGCCACTTCTGGAAGTGACTGCACGGAGCCTCTTATCTTGTACTGTCCTGTAGCCCTAACAAGACTTTTGGTTTTCTCCTCTGATCTGGCCTGCTGCAACTCAAATGGAAGAAATGGACAGTGGAAATCAGCGTCCAGGGTCTTCAGCATCAGTTGGGGCATGGCAAAATATTTTTGTGTCTGCGATTTACATCTCATTTATAAACATAAATGTGATGCTTCTTCTTAATCTGAAATTGTAAAGCTGGCAGCAGGGATCTCAGATTCTCTTAGTTCTGCTTATACGTGTGATTATGTCTCATGAAAACTTAAGCATGGGCTTAAGAGTTAGTCAGTCGATCTCTTAAGCACATAGGAGAGGTCCACAGATGCCAAACGTCTCTACTTATGTGACCAACACCTACTGCTTTGAGGTTTTTGGTCCAATACCAAGCTCAACAGGAATAACTTTTTGCAGAATGTGGCCCAACCTGCCTATTGAATAACTGTCATTACTAATGAACACAGCAAAGTCTAGCATAAGTGCCAGTTAAATAATTGCAATGCAGACTCTTTCATAATTAGAACTGACTATTAGGATTAAAGAGAGTAATTCAAGGCTCTTACACGTTTTTATTTTTCAAAGATGTCAGAGCTACAGGTAGATGGGCTGCAGCTTCAGGGAGTTTGTTTTATTACTAGAATTGAAACCTCTGTGATGTGGAGGACTGTTTCTTCAGAAGAGAAAGATTAGTTGTTGGTACTTGGGACTGATTCTCTGTTGTCTGCTGGTGCTGTTCCATAGCAGAATTTAACCTAAATGTTAGATCAAAAGATAAATTTGAAGATAAGAGATGGTTCTAAATTTCTAGCCAATCTGAAAAGCAGCAGTGCGAGAAAGCTTAAAACAGGCAACCCTAAATATTTCATTCCTTGATCATGTAGGGATGGCTTGGGTAAAATTAAATTTTCAGCAAGAGCTTAAGAGTGCAGTTACAGCGATAATAGGCAGGCTAATTTTACCAAAGCGCAGTGCACGCGGCGTGTGACATACTACATTGCACCCAAACCTGGTCCAAGAAGCTCTTATGCAAGAGCAAGAGCCATCGATGCCATCGGCCCCGATCTGTGTCCTTACATGTAAGAAACCCTTGAAGCCAGTCCTTATTCACAGATGTAGTTGCACTGCTCATATGAGTGAGGATTTACAGGACAGGAAACTGCTAGCTGTTCTTGTCCAAACATTGATAGGTTTCCTTGTACCACCCAACTGTAAAAGAAAAGCAGTAATTTGATAAGCAGCTCTACACAATTTCACATGTGTAGTTCTTGATTCAGCGGTTGTCCTGGTGAGTGTTATCTAAGCTACTAAATGCTAAATACATTTTTTTCTTTCATTGATAGCTCTTTCCTTGATTAAGCTCTAAATGAGAAGTAACCTACAGAGAGAAAAGGACATTGCAAAGAGAAACAGGTTCTTAAGCAAAGGAAAGAAAATTTTAGAAAGGAGCATCTAGTCGCTGATTCCATCAAGTAGTTTTTGTTTTACAAGTTCCTGGCATTTTTAAGGATCATTTTTAAGGATCTCTTGTGTTTAGGAGACGGCCCAGCTGTGGAATGGCACTTCCAAAAAGGAAATATAATGAGGACAGCAGTAAAAGACAGAAGTGTTTTTTCCAGTCACCCCCTTCTATGGAAACAAGAGTTTGAAGAAATAGAAAATAATAGAGCACGAGCTGTTTTACAAGCAGATTAGTGAAAGTCACGTTAATGCTATTGCAGAACAGCTGCTGTTAGACATATTCTAGGAGATAATTCTGTATCAGAATGTCCTTTTTCACTAAACTGTTTACATCTCTAACTATTTTTCCATTTATTGAGCCAACTTGTGAAGCTCTAACACAGCTTTAACTTGAGCTTTGTTCATGTTGCCTGGGCAATGAAGTAAGGAGAAGCTTAAGTGGCATAAAAAGGCTGATTTGAAAAAATGGAGGATTTAGCCCCTTTCTAGAAAGCATCTTCTGAAAAGCATCCCAGCAAGAAAGAAGACTAAAGCAACCATATTCCTGATCAGCACTTTTCATTTCCTCTTTTTCGACCTCTGACTGAAAATCACACCATCTCCCATCAATGGCAAAGTAGCGTCAGCTTCTATTTACTCCTGCTGTAACGCATGAAACGCATGAAAACACCTTGTGTGTTTAATTGACAGCAACAGAGAATTGTGCCTCATTATTACCAAAATCAGGGCTTTTAAGTTAAAGTCGCAAAGAACCCTGCTAAAGTTTAAGGCAGATGGTTTTAAGATACGGTCATGACTGCTGTAGTTGTTGGCACTGTAGAGATGCTGGAAATCCCGCATGTTTTTGGATTCCTGCATTTCGCACCAGTTCTGTTTGGTGGGTTCGTTCCAGCAAGACTTGCATGTTTTGAGTTTCCTTTGAAGGCAGGATGAGGTCCTACAGCTCCTAGGGGGAAATCTTTCATTTCATGTTTTGTTCTGCTCAGACATTGCTAATGAAGGGAAAACCGCGAGTTTTCTTGCGAAAATAAAATTGTTAATGTTTAAAGGGGAAGAAAATGTTCTTGAATAAAGGAGACTTGAGCTGCTCAGGGAAGTAAACGGCTATTGCAGGATTCTTTGCCATAAGACTTACCTTTGCTTCACCGTGCCCATGCCTTTCTGTGTACAAAATGAGCTTCACATTCCTCAAATGGATTATACAAAGCAGAAATAGTATCTGCAAACAAGAGGCTCTCAGTCTTTTTGGAGGAAAGGTGGAAACTTGTGGCAAACGTAGAAGTAGCTTCTAATGTGGAAGAATGAAGCAGAGACCAACAAACTCATTTCACTTAGCGTCATTCAGGATGATGTATCGTTATAGTCAGGGCAAACGGTGGTCTCAGAGCTGAAACAATTTTGTCTATTAAGAGGGAAAAAAAAAAACAGCACCAAAAAACAGAATGTTCCAGCTTGGTTCTTATGTCCTTAGGGTTGCAATATTGAATTCAGATTTGGGGAAACTTAATCTTGCAGCCAGCTTTGACAAGATGCTGCTTGAACAGGGTGCAGAAGTGATGGTTTGATGCCCGTGGTCAGGAATTGAAGAAAGGTAAGAGGATTTTTGCAGAGTTTGGGTGCAATATTCACCACCTGCTCCAGCTTCCCACCGAAGCGGGCGAGGAAAACTCTGCGTGTGCCTCTCGCTTCAAACAGAGCAAAGAAAATCAGCTGGTTCCCCAGCTCCACTAAATTAACGCTAGGGGCTAGGAGCCCGTGGCTGCAGGTGAAAACCCAGAGGCTCTATCTGAAATCTCCGGGGGATGAGCAATGGGTTCATTGATGGGTGTTCTGAAAATGAGACCTGGGTTTTGGATGGTCAAACAAAAGAGGCTGAAGGCTTCCCTGCGTGTACAGGCTTTGCTTTATTATTAAACTCATGCTGGACTCGTAGCAATGGGATAAATGGAGGGTTGCCCCCTAAGTAGGGAATTAGAATGACTCCGGAATGAATTTTAACCCAAGAGGCACTGGGGATGCGCAGGAGACCTTTGTTCTCTCCTGTTCGTGTCCGGAGACTGGGCCCATCAGCGTCGTTATTAGATCTCAAAGATTACATTCCTTGATCTGGTGCTTTCTGAATCCTTAAGCCCCAGTTTATTTATTTAAAAGGTTATATCCCGCATTGCGTTGGATTGTAAAGCACCCTTTGACTCTTTCATGAAGGACACAGTAGGAACGCATGCTGCTGAGGGGTATTCCCTTCCGTTCACAAAACACCCCAGTATTTTATTGAATTAAGAGTTGCGCAGGGATCGGTGCTTTTAATCCGGTCAGAGTGTCAAGATTTTTTTTACCTCTTTGGTATTGTGATGAATTTAGGTGAATTTTAGGTCCTGCAAAATAGCCTCGTATTTCCCTATCAAGGAAATAAAGGCACACTAAACCGATCCATTCTTGATCTGACGTTTACCAGCGTGAATCTCAATTCCGTGCAACTAGATAGAGTTGCATTTAGGTAAACACGATCCCCAGCGGCTTTTAAGGCTGTTCTACCAACTGAGCTGCATTGAGCACATTTTCCGGGGCTGTCTACAATGCTTGATTAATTATGAACTTCACAATGCGATTCCCAAGCAAAGCAGCAAGCAGGCGTAGGAAGCAAAAGAGGACGCTGAAACTGAGCTGGTGTGCTCCATCCCCGGACTGATATTAGTTATCCGGTATTCAAACCAGTCTCTTTTCTTCCCAATCAGTCCTGCAAGGGAAGTTGTGAAACTTCTCATGTTATTTCCCTTAATCCTGCGGCAACCAAGGCTGAAATTGGCACCTGAAGAGAGAAATCTTATTAAAAGTAGCTATTAGTGTTTCATTTATAATGCTTATATTTGGTTATTTTTCTTTTCTGGGACGCTTAGCCCCTGGAGATGGTCGCCTGATTTTACTTTATACTGGGGCCTCTTTATGCCATCTGGCAGTACAAAACAGCTGTAAAGTGGGTGTAAGAGTCATTTATTTATGTGCACTTCAAAGCTCTTTTATATTTCCAGAATGGCAGAAAATCACCATACTGTAAATGGGAATCAAGCCCAAATGCCTTCAGATGGAAATGGAAAAGGAATAGGCAGAAATCCGAGCAGGAGAAGAGAGAAAGGGGAAGGAAACCTTATTTAGCTACAAATAGGGGGTGATTAATGTCCTTATGTTTGCAGTGTGTTATTGGGTTAGTACACCTGGATTAGTGAAGAAGAAAACAAATGAAATTCATAGGAATTAATGTCAGTTAAATTGTCTCTTTCTAGACTTCATGTTGTCAGAGCAATTCTTCAACTCCCAGTCAAAGAGTGAGTAAAAATGGCAGAGAGAGACAGAAGAATCAAAGACAAATAGTGACAGTTTTGTTAATTGGAAACATTTTAAGATTCAGACAGGGACAGGAAAATATTAAAATACCAATTTTGGGGCTTTCGTTGAAATCTTGAGCAGCTTCCTCCCCCATTTTCTTTCATAACCTCTTCTCCAACAGGCACATAGGAGGCTTAGGGGATTCGCTGAGAGTTGTTAGGTATTTCTTGCTCTGCTTCCCCATTTTGTGAGAGCCCAAGGGAAAAATAGTGGCAGGGCTAGTAGCACCTTCTTGTATTAAAGTAGCTCAGTATTCCCCATCTTAAAACATTTTTTTTTTTTTGTTGCTGTTACTTGCATTTCCAGTTGGCTACTGCACAGAGTAAGCCAGGACCAGGAGGGGCTTGGTTAGGCTGTGCAAAACAGTCTGGGGCAAAAAACTGGGATTGGGGCAGGAACAGGTAGCAGAAGGAATAGTTTGGAGAGGCCGTGTCACACAAAAGCACGTGGAAGAGCATGAAAAAGAAATCAGTATTCCCGAGTCTTATGATTCTGTCCCTGTTCAGCAAATTCTGCTAGCAAATCGCACTGGCAAACTGTCTCAAGTTGCCTTTGAAAAAGGCACGCGCATGCAAAGCCACACACGCGAAATGTGAAGAATATTATTTGCACTGTAAAGCCGCACAGTTCAAATTAAATATTTGTACAGTCGTAATTTGTTTTCCTTGTAAGTGTGTACAATAATAGACTCTTTAATTATATCAACAGCTGCATATTGCTCACAGATAAGGCTCCTTTAGAATGATCTTTACGCTTCCACACTGTTTACATAATTGTATTTGACAATACAGACTTTACTATACAGCTTTCTGGATATTTTATCTGAAATATAAAGGTTTCTGGCTCTTTGGGATTGGCAGGAAGGTAAGAAAATATCCAGGCCGGATTCCAGAAAAGTCTTATTCAATCTGAGAGGTTTGGGGTTGTTTTTTAGAAATCAACAAGTTAAAAGGAATTTTAAAGAAAAACCAGCTTTGCATTAAGCAATTGAACAGCCCTGTTTATAAAGTGCCAAACTGGACTGTCTTGTTCTTGATATGAACAGGAAGGTTAAAGGTTCTAACAGAGCTGAATTTTCAGTTTTGACTGAAAAATTTCAGATCTTGCCATTATTACTTCCAACAGGCAAAACTTACCAACTTCACCAGGAGTTTTTCTAGAGCAGTGAGAGAGATCCAGATTTTTTTATGTGTATAGACACTGGTTTCCGATGAGACAGACCCATGAAGTTGCCCAAATTTCTGCTATTTAGCTCTTAATTCTTCACAGTCTCAGTTCGGTATTTACAGTGCTGCAAAAAGGAGGCATCGCAGAGTCAAGTGCCTTCTCACTTCAAGTGTCTAATGTAGTTCTTTGCTGCATAGTAAAAGCTTCAGGTTACTACTGAGAAACAGTATAATACGGGTATAATTGCTACATTCGGCAGCTTTAAGCCACTTTAATTCCTATACTCTACCCATTTCATCTCTGTTAGGAGGGGATAATTTTCTGAAAGTTATTTAGCTTTTCTTCAGCGTTATTTACAATTGTACCTATAATCGAATGCGTGATTTAGCAAGAGGATGCAGAAGAAGGAAAGGAAGGGGTAGGTAGTCCAAACTACTTCTGCAGGGCAAGGGCGATGCAGAGGGTAAGAAATAACTGTCAATAAGGGGATTTAAAAAAGACAGGATTACAAAGAGGGGAGAAAAGCTGGGTGAAATGAAGACATAGCACCTAGAGAAAAGCTCTTTTGATAAGGTTGAACATTTTAGAGGGTTATTTTTAATAAGTTGGTTGCAGTTTTATATATTCAATTTGTCTTAAACTTTGTGAGTCCTTATAACCAAGGACTTACATAATCATGGTCAGGTCTATAAAGCTGTCCTTAAAACGGACTTGCTTCCAAAGTTCTCCTGGTAGAAAAGACATAGTTGGCTGTGCTGCTGATGTAATTTAATGATTCTTTTGAAGTTGCTTTTGTAAAGGACATTTTGGTTTTTTGGTCATTGTCCTTCTCCTTTGGATCAGCTTCTGCGTGGTAAATGTTATGTTGACTGTTCTCTTATTCCAGGGCTCTGTTTAGCATGACACCGAGTGAGACTGAGAGGCTGAAATACATATTTTAGGAAAATATTTTTAGAGAAAAAATAAAAAAAAAAAGCCAATCAAGCAATCTGAAATTTTATTAAAAAGTAAGACATGAATTTTGTTTTCACAAATGACCTGAAGCCGATGGTAAGGATGGGTTTAACAGGTTCTTGAGTGTATCTAGGGCATGTGCTTTATACTGCAGTCCCACATCCGTACTCCTGTGCTCAGAGGTAGTAACTACCAGCTGGGTAGAGTCAGAGCTCAATCCTTTAGCTCACAGGTGGAGCACTTAAGAAGGACAGTAACTGCAATAGGATCACGTAATATCGTGGGAGACTAGGTCTAAAAGAGAAGGCAATTTTTCCAGTGAAGATTATTGCTTTCCTCTTAGTGTTTTGATTCTGTAGACTTGCAAAGCCCTTGTAAATTGTCTTCTGTGTAGTGACGTCACCATTTTTAAATCTTATAAGACAAAATTTTAGACACAGAATTTTAAGCATAGGGTTTAATCCCACAGCATTTTGATAATGAGTAAACATTTTCCCATGTATAATTCCTTTTAAACTCATATGTTGGACAGCTACCAACCCACTTGGAGAATCCTAATCTCATTTTCATTAGTGATGTTGGAACTAAGAAGCAGGCTCAGCAACCACCCCGCAAGGAGCTGGGAAGACCCCAGGTGAGGCCAATCTGCACAGTTAAGACTCATTAGAGCCCTTAAAGCTGCTTAGAGGAGGGAGCAGTCATAAGACCAGTTAATAAGTCCTAGTTCTGCCTGGCAAAGGAGAAGTTTGGTGAGTTAAGTTAGGGTTTGTTATGTGGCCCAGGCTGAGAACATACTTCCTAGGGAGCCTTAAGACCAAAATTACTCCCCATGAGAAGTCTCTGTGCAGTGGAGAAAGTAAGAAAGAAATTATGTTCTCTGGGTGCAAGTGCCCTCAGCAGTGAACTTACCTGCTGTATGGGAGACCTTGGTGTCTTATTTTCTGCCCCTAGTGTCTCTATCTCTTGGTAGTGGTGGGTGATGACAGACAAGATGAAATGGGGCCCAAGGAGGAGGGCATTGATATCACCAGCTGCCCCGGCAAAGGGGAGCAACCCCAGTTTGGGTTTTAATGCTGTGTTTGCATCTCTTGTGAGTGCTCTGGCTTCCAGCTCCACTTGGTGTCCAGCTTGAAATACAAACACAGTTGCACTGATGGACACTGTCTTCTGTTTCCCTGGGCTGCAGTTAACACTGTTTGGATTATGGTATACCTTGTAGCATGCTGGAAACTGCTCGCAAAGGTTCTCTTGGTTGTCACAAGATCAGGATTTGCTCTGTCCATTTAAAATCTTACGATGGAATCACTTAAAAAGAGGATGAGAGTACCAGAAGTTGCTGAATTTCACACAGAAGTTTCCGTGTTGAAATGACTAGTCTGGTGCTGGGGCCTAGGTCGTTAAATGGTGCTCAGGTAGGTGCAGGAATCTCATTATCTAGAGGATTCCTCCTCCTATTCTAGGAGCTGATAGGGAACATCAGAAAATAAGGAGATATTAAAGGAAGAATTTACTCTGTAAAGCCTTCCAGAACTTCATAGTTATTTTGGACACGCTATGCTCAGTTTGGTGCGTCTGTCTAAGTTTGATGAACAATGATCAATGAATCTTTTCAAATATCTCAAACAGAAAGTAATGTTTTTTATTATTTTTTTTTATGCAGTATACCAATGCACTCCCAAGTGGAAGGCAGTGAGAGGATTAAGCATAATTACAGCATTAGTAAAATTTTACCCAACAGTGCGGGAGGAACAGACTGGGTTTTTATTCATTTATTTGTTTTCTGTGCTGGACCTCTTCAAAGAAGAAAGAGCTACCACGGATGAAACAGTATAACAATTAGAGAGCTTTGAAAACTGTTCTTTAAAAGGAAGAACAAAGAAATAATTCCGTGAGTGCACTTAGAAGAGGGTAGATTTAATCCTTTTCGTATTGAGTTCTTAACATAGTGATGAAGGCTTTGACATTTAAGAGAATGTTTCTATAAACTCTATATTTCTTTTTGTTTCCTAACTGTTATAAGCCAGTTGTGAAGCTCCCATTGGCCCAGAGAGAGCCACAGTCAGGCAAAAACTGGAGGATTTCTTAGAATCTCGCAGCTTGCTCTGCTGTATCAAGTATTTTTGTTATGATATTTCTAACAAGTCTTATTTTCGCAGAAGAAACAGTTACTGCAAGTTACTACAATTAGCATTCACTATGACTGCCTTTTTGTTCTCTCTTTGTAGAGAGCTTCTAGATCAAAGGGTTTTATTCTTAGATTATTTAAAACAAATGCGAGCTCACTAACATAATATTATCCTTCTCTTTGTCAAATATTTTGGAATATATAAGTATATCAAATGCAACACTCGTGCCTCTGAGCCCTTCACCCACCTGTAAGACAAAACAGAATGTATTTAACTGAGCCTGGCAGTCTTACACTGAGGTCTGGGAGAGAAGTGGAGTTTAGTGGGAAAGATGCATCAATTCTGACTTAATTTGGCCTGGGTATTAGTGCTGACAGTGCCCTGAATGGGATTGCCGTTGTCCCGATAGGCAAAAAGGAGGATTAGAAGTCTGTCTTCAGCTGTATTCACAGGCATTTGTGATTGTGTTTTCTTTTGGAGAACATCTCACAGGTGGTAGCATTTATCCTTAAACACAGGGTAGGTTTTGTGCTCTGAAGCAGCTGCCTTCTCTTGACTCCTGTGTCCATAGAACCGTTAAGGTTGGAAGGGACCTCTAGAGGTCATCTAGTCCAACCCCCCTGCACACGTAGGGCCACCTAGAGCACGTGGCA
>JAWLRI010000262.1:745691-800798 GCA_034781795.1 Crypturellus tataupa | reverse complement strand
ATCCACCTCACCGTCCACTCATCCATCCCACACCTCTGGAGCTTGTCCAGGAGGATGTTGTGAGGGACGGTGTCAAAAGCCTTGGTGAAGTCCAGATAGGTGACACCCACCGCTCTCCCCTCATCTATCCAGTTGGTCATCCCATCACAGAAGGCTCTCAGGTTAGTCAAGCATGATCTCCCCTTGGTGGATCCATGCTGACTAGTCTTGGGCACCTGCTTGTCCTCCATGTGCCTGGAGACAATGACCAGCACGAGCCGTTCCATCCCTTTCCCAGGTACGGAGGTGAGGCTGAGCGGCCTGTAGTTGCCCGGATCCTCCTCCTTGCCTTTTTGAAGACTGGCGTGACATTGGCCTTCTTCCCGTCCTCCAGCACCTCCCCTGTTCTCCAGAATCTTTCCAAGATCATGGAGAGCAGCTTAGCCACGACATCCGCCAGCTCCCGCAGCACTCTGGGCTGCATCCCATGAGGGCCCCTGTGTCCCTTCAGCCTTGGATCTTTCCCTCTCTCTATTTTAGGTACCTTGCTGCTTTTGCAGCCTGCTGTTGCTGCACGACAGCATGAGCAGTTGGAGCTTAGGTGCATCAGGCTCATGTCTTATCCTCTTTCTATAGTTGAGAATAGGCAGTAATTCCTTTTCTATTTGCCTGTTCATAGGAAATCTCGACAAAACTGCTTATTCTTCCCTGCTCCAAGGGAGAAAGAAGGAGACAGAGCTAGGATATATAATGGCATGCAAGTTTACTACTTTTTTTTTTTTTTTTTTTAATATGCAGAACCTACTCTTGTTCAAAGCATGCTGCACACGTGGGCATAGGTCTGTTACTCAGTGTTGCTAAACTTGTTTTATCAATATTGCTAAACAGAGCTTTATTGTAAGCATGATCGGACTAAGTGAAAATACTTGTTAGGACCTAATCCAGCATCTGTGGAAGCTGCGTCAGGATTTGGTGGACTTTGGACGCGTCCCATAGTGATGAACCAATTCTGTACTATTTTAAATGTTCTGTCTGTTCAGTTGAGAAGTTGCTCTGCTAACAAAGGACTACTTTGTTTACCCGAGTCCTTTTGTTTTCCAAAGCTTGTCTGTTTTTACTTCACTAGGAATAATGTGGAAGCTTTTAAGCAGGTGCGAACTGACTATAGAGAAGCAGCGGCATAAAACGCTACCTTAGTGCATGAAGAGTAGCATAATGGCAATTTAGTTGTATAAGTAAAATACAGGGCATTTATCCATATCTGCGCTGCTGTCGAGCTACAAACCGTGTGGAGCCCCTGGGCTAAAGGGTGTAGACAGAGGTGGAAATCCTGGCTTCAGGGAAGTCAACGGGAATGTAGTCATTCCTGTAAATTCTGTGTGTGATACTGGGTAGTTATGGGGGCAGAAAGTCAGAGCTGAAGATGGACCAATTTGAGACTCTTCTCTAATGGATCTTGATGGACTGAGAATGTGGGAACGTCTACCCTGAAGAGCAATGTGTTCACTAGTTCCCCGCAGGTGCATTGAAGTTAGTTTAAAAGTAATAACCCAGAACGTGAAGACAGGACATTTTGGGCAGTACTCTAAGGGACTCCACCTTCCAAGCATGGATAGGACTTTTCTCCCTCGACCTTCATGCTGTTTGTGGCAGTACCTGCACTTTAGAGTGACTGTTCATGGCTTTAGATGAGACAACATTCCTCAGAACCTTACTGATAAATAATCACATATATTTACATGTTTTGGACTGTATTTAATGCAGTGTTTTAATAGTTCTCTGAACTATCTTCATATTTATGCACATTTTATTGAAATATGTGTAAAGTATGACCCCGTGACATTGACAGGTTTTCAGAGTTGCAAATTTAGAGTGTACTGTGAGGCCCCAATAGATCTGCCTCAATGACTTTTTTTCTGGTCAAATAGTCTAGTATTTTTAAGTTAAGTTTTCAAGTCAAGTTTCAGTCTTTTGCAGGAATGTGGCCTAACTCCTGAACAGGCAGGTGAAGTCAGTCTTCATAGTAGACTTTGCACAGACCTTGTCCCTCTGTGCTCCATGGGCTACAGGTGGCAGTTTGAGCAGATGCTTTTTGATCATCATCGTTGAGTTGCCCAAACAGAAGTAGAAAACCATAAACACAAATAAAGCATTAATTTCTGCAGAACATTCCAGAGCTTTATACTTGTCCAGTTTATGTTATACCAACTCCATAAACTAAAACACTCATCTAGGATCCTGGCTGTACGGAAACCTCCAGAGAGATGTGGGTTTTGGGGATGCTTGCAGTCTTTGCCCTAATGTAATATGGTCTTAACCTCTTGATTCGGTCTTTGAAGAGAGAAAGGCTTCTTTTAAAGCTCACGTTTAAATACATTTTGATTGTCTTTTTGCTTGCCTCTCAGGAGTTTGTAATTCACATCTGAAAAAAAAAGGATTGTTGCGGCACAAATAGCAATCGGCACTTATCTCAATTTTTAGGGATTAGGATGTAGCTAATGTTAGTGGAAAGGATTTTAAGTCATTACTAGTATCTCCAAATCAGAGTCTTAATTCATTTTTAAATTCTTTGACTTGGAGAATAAAACTAAAGTGTGTTTTTTTGGTAATAGGGATGTCCTATTATACTCTCAGAGGGAGAATTGCCTAGCACACTTCTTCAACAAGCATATACTTAATTTAGGGGAACTTTTAAAGAACTCTGAGTTTTCCAGATGTAAGTTTTATAAATGTTGTAATTTTCAGTTTCCTACTCCAACCTCTAATTATGGTTAGATTTTTAATACATTTTTGTGTGTCTTCTAATGCCTAATTTCTGGCATGGCATTCATCTCTGACTGTTTTGGCTTAATAAAAAGCGACTTAAGGCACCAAAGTTGAGGAATATGTTTGAGGGTCAGAAACTCTCCATCCTTCCCCTCCTTCCCCACTACAGTTCCTTTTCTTGGTGTGGGTGGATGCGGTGGGGTTTTTTTGTTTGTTTTATTTTTGTCTAAGTTATTTACTATCTGAGGATATAGGTTTTCCTCTCCAAAAAGTTGAGTTTAAAAAAAAAAAAAAGGCAAAAAGCCGTGAAAATGGTAAATTTTTCAAAGCCAGATTTGACTGCTATGTGGTTCTTGAAGGAACTAAATAACAGGGAAAGGAGCAGTATCGTACAGGAAGACTCCACTGCTGTACCTGAGAAACAAATCTGTATTACAGTGATTGCAGCGCTGGGCAGTGCAAAGAAGCTGCTAGTGAGCTGAGGCCTCTGGTCTCCTGCCTGTGTAATTTGAAATGCCCTAGTTGCAGAACTTGCCAAATGTCATAAAACCAGACACGCTTTTTAGCAAAGCCGGCAATAAGGTTCTCCTAGATTGAGAATTAATAGGCTTAACATTTTTGGCTGTGTAGTTCTCTGCAATAAGTTCTTCCGTGTACGTATGCACACGGAATAATATCTGCAGGGAGTTAGTTTTTATCAGTTATCAGCAAGAGCTGCTGTAACATGTTTTACTGTTTGTTCTTTTGGGCAAAGCTGTAGTGTGAAATTGAAGGTGTTGATTTTTCTGTTACCGGGTTTGCTAGGATGGGTAATGATGTGGTAATAATAACATGGAACTGTGAGAAATATTGTCCGAGATTAAAATGAACAGCATTAATTTTTTATTAGATTTTTTTTTTTCACAGCAGTAAAAAGTCCTCCATTCTCCACATGCTTCCAGGTGCTTACTGAGCAAAGAAGAGCTAGAAGTGCGGAAAGGCCTCTGAACCGATTAACTACCTGCACGGTGTCACTTCGAGGGGTTTGAAGACCACTCTTTGCATTAGTCCTCCACATAAGACTGGGTTAAATTCTATACCTTTTAAGGGGAGGTGAATTTTGAGTCTGGTGGTTGAATGGGCGGTTAGCAGGGTAATATGGAAACACAAGCATTTCTCAAAGGGCAGTGTGAGTATATGTTTTCTGAATAATTTTAGGACCGTAAATCTCTTGTTCCAAAAGACCATCTTAACCTGAAAACTCAGTGGGATGAGTTTTTGCTAAGTCTGACCTCAGATGTCAACGTAACACAATTACCAAACACGATGCCTTATCACGAACAACACTGTCAGGCGACTATCTAGTCTACAGGGAACTCCCTCCCCAAAAGAGAAGCCCTCAGCTTCATGAGGCAGAATAAATATATATTTTTTGTTTCTTGTCTCACGTCAGGAATCTCTTGAAGTGTGGATGGCAACTTGACAAGAGGCCGATGCAGCCCGTGTGTGTTGGGTGGTGGTAGAGAAGGGATGTTGTGTTGTTTTTGTGTCTCCCTCCCTTATACAAGATAGGAAGCAAAGCAAATTTGGGGGTTTGGGTGGGTTCTGCTGCTGCTTTATAGCAATCGTGGATTGCTTCACTGGTGGCGATGCACGTCTTAAGCTTCAGCAGTGCAATCCTATATGTGGACTGGAAGAAATTTCCTTTCCGCCAAGGAAAGGCAAGGGATGTAGAGACCCTGGAGGCTCTTCCATGTGCCCTTGTGGCCTGGTGTGTGCAGCCTCCACTGAGATGGGCCTTCAAATACGGATATAAAAGGCAGTGCTGATGCTGTCTCCTGGGGAGAGGGGATATTGTATCCTCCTCCTGTGCGGTTGCCTAAGGGCCTTGAGAGGAGTTTCTTGACCCTGCGCATCGCAGAAGGGTTATTGAGCAAGTCGGTTTTTCATGTGCCTGATCTCCTGGCCCCTTCAGGTGTTTTTCCTCTGAAAGTTCAGCGGATTCTTGGTGTTAGACAAGGCTGTGCGCCGCTCCGGAGGTGGTGGACCAGGTCTGGTCTGGGTGAAATGCAGAAGCGGGATGCAGGAATGCCAAAGAGTGACTGTTTTCTAATCATTTAGAAGCAAAATGTCTATGGTGGGGTTCATGCCGTGACTGCTGCAGCCCGTACACCAGGCTACGCAGTGCATGTAAGCAGCCCTGTCCTCATTGGAGTGACGTATGGAGCTTGAGTCTACATAATCTACAGTAAGTTGTTTGTTTGCTTGTGCTGTACAGCACTTAAGTATATAAAATTCATGTCATTAAAGGGGAAAGCAGCTGGATTTTTCTGCTCCGTCCCGCTTCCTATTTTATCTTGCATTAAAATATAAATGTGGACCGACTGAATCCCGGTGATACTCTGACTGCCGCATGCTGTTAATGTCCAAAATTCGCTTTCCTCTTGGGCTTCTTCTGTGCGCTTAACTGAAGACAACCAACAAACGGCGGCCCGAGCTGGGCCTGCCCTCCTTCCTGTAATTCCCCTTGGAGAGCACCATCTCCTGCCCCTTTCTCACGCTACTGCACTAAGTTGGAGTTAAGTCGACCATCTCCATAACGTGGTGGTGGCATGAAGCAGCAGAACGCTGTAGTATCCCCATTGAGGGGCTCTAGCCTGCTTGCATCCCACCTTGGCGAGGCACAAGGTATTTCCTGGCAGAATCTTTATTTATTTTTATCGTGCCTATTAGCAGATATTTCTGAGCTCCAGGGTGCAGAGAGCGCCCCGTCTCCCCATCACCCCGCGCACCGAGATGGTTTTCCATCCTCGTTGGCCGCAGAAAAGACTCAAGCACGGGAGAAGAAACCCCACAAGGTAGCCCTGTCGCTCACTTCATCTTCCTCATCTTCCCTTGGCTTCCTCTGCCTCCTAACCCCGGGATTGATCGTGTCGGATCCAAGGCAGGGGGCTGAAAACCTTTCCAAGCAGCAGTGGCCGGCGCGCCTGTTGCAGCTCGAGGAAGAGGAGCCTGCTGTGAAAACAATCAGGGCGTTTGCTTTGGATCTAAGTGATTCCAACCGGGTCGATGCTTCGTGCGGATGTGTTGAAAACGTTTAAAAAATTTCTCCGAGTTTGATTTCAGCCGAGACATTTCAGCGTGTGCCTGGCTCTCCCGAGTTGTTATTTCTCACTATTGTAGCAGACAAGTGTTTCTTTTCGGCCACAGCGCAAGGCGGTAGGGAAACGGGGCCTTTTGTCTAAATAGATTTTTGGTTTGAGTGTTTTTATGGGAAGGGGAGTTATTTGCCAGGTTCACGTTCATAAGCCGAGGCACTTGCAAAGTGACTTTGGAGGAGTAGCAGTTTATTCCATGAAGGGAAAAGGAGGTAATCGCAGTTTTACTGAATGTGAATGAGTGTATAGCTTTTCCTAAACTGCTCTTATTCCCTGCATATGAATTTTCATTCAGAGGCAAGCGAGGCCATTCATAAACACACTAAGAATATTTCTTTTCTCTAAAGCGCGCGATGCGTCTCTGTGTGTGCGTTTGCACCCGCTATAATTGGCCTGGTTCTCTCACAGCTTGGGATCACGGAGCAAACGAAGCGTTGCCAAAAGAAGCTCTCCTCCTCCAAAGCAGCTATTACCCAGTTCCCGGGAACCCAGGCCAACGTTTCCCTATGGCAGGTGGTGCCACAATTGTTTCCTGAACTGCTTGGAAAGGGCCACGGAGAAATGGGGTCTGCTGTCATTTCTCTTAGGGCTTGATTTGGTTTGCATACGCCTTACGGTCACTATAACCCACAGGGGTTGAATTTGGAGCCTGCTCTTCAGTCTCTCTTGGGGTGGATGAGCACTGCCCCTCTGACTCCGCTCCATTGCGCTTTGGTGCAGATTCCTGTTGTTTCTTGTGCCTCCCTCCTTCCCCCTTTCCGAAAAAACTACTTTTCATCAGTGCCCGTTGTTCTCCTTGGGATGCCTGCTTAATTATCCAGCATATAAATTTATATTAAATACATAGAGGAATTTCTCTTCCCCCCAAGGAAGCGAAGGCACCCCCGTGTTCTCGTATAACGCACAACATTCTTGCGCTGCTCCAACAGGAAATAGCAAACGAGTACTTGCCTTGAGGTATTTCATTGAGTTTCAGGATACCAGCAGATAGAGATGTTCCCCCAAAATAGATGTTTTGTTGAGAGAAAATAATAATAATAATAATAATACAAACCTTTAAAAGCTGTATTTATCTAGGGAGAGGAATTTCCCTCCTCCCCGAACTAAGCCTTTGCAAATGCAGTGTATGGTATATGCGGCACTAATGGATTTTGTACTTCAGCATTTATTTCCCCAAATATCACGCAGTGAACAATAGTTGTCATTTAAACAGCTGTAGTTTGCAGCTGTGTAAGTCCTAGACATTAAAGCTAGCTAAGCTAGCGTAGGGACGGGAGGTATTCTGTGGTGCCTTCCTGGCATCTCCATTCATTTATTTAAAGAATGAGCCCCGTAGGGATGCCGTAAAAGTGCAAGATATAATTTAAATGTACTCTTAGACCCGTGTTTGTAAAGAGTGTATATGCTTATTTTATACAGGCAGGGTTTGCAATTGCAATTACAAAACCCTTTATATTTGCAGTATTTGCAACTGTTCCCCCACTGACTTCAGTGGGCTTAAGTCAGGCCTGCTCTTGCTTCAGTCTTTCTGGTGCTTTACTGAAAGGTTTAGTGCAGGCGACTTATTTTCTGTGCATAACCTTAGCATTATTTTAACTATTTTTTCATGTCTTTCTATTTTCCTCTTTCACAAACATCTTCAAGCCTCTTTCAGTGTAAACCGTCCACCTGTCAAAAACTGCAAAGTTACTAAATCGGAATGAATTCAAAGGAAAGTTTTGGCGTACCCTACATGCACGCATGCATCCTAGTCCTGCTTTTTTTTTTATTTATTTATTTTAATGGGCACTGGAAAGCCACAGAGGGCGATTCATTTAATCTGCACCATTTAATCTGTTGCACCTATGCAACAGAAAACTGGATTCTGCCTGAAATCTGTAGATTTCCTGGCAGGAAGCGTCTCGGCATTTTTTCAGACCTTAAAGAAAGGGTCTTGCTTTGATCCATCCCTTACAGAAGTCAATGAAAGAGACTCCATTGATTATAACGAACGCTGGAAAGTTGCTCCATTCAGAGCTACGTGTAACTTCCACTTCTGGACAATTGCTTTTCCTCGATAGCAATCCAAGGAGAGATTGATGTGACCACACAGGGAGGAGAGATTGTGCTGGGGAAGACGGAGTTCGCCCCAAAAAGCAACTTAATGAGGAGGGAGCAGCCCACGACAACTGCTCTGCTTTGTGGCTGCCGGTAAGTCAGCCCTGCACCGAATTAGAAGAAAGAAATAGAGGGAGAGCAGCCCGTTTAGAAGCAGTTGGCTGCAGTGCTGGTCGCTACGTAGTTTTAGCCTTTGTGGACAAACGCTGTCTGTGCTCGGGTAATTTTGCTGCTCGAAATAAAGCATACGAGTATATCGAAGGGGGGAAAAAACTGCATAACCCTGTCCAGCAACTACCCGCGTCTCCAGCGTGTTGCTTTTGTGGAGCTGCCCCCTCTGCACAACAGCAATGTGGTTGTGTCACTATTTCAAAGCTTTTTAGATGCTAATATTAAGCATTAATGACTTGTACCCTGTAAGATTTGCTTCGCTGCAACGGGCTTGCCCAGCTAAATTGCCTGCCAGGCCTTAGACCAGTTTCTCTGATATAGAAATCCCCCAGTGCAGCGCCGAATGTGAAGATGGAACATAATATTTCACACCTGGCTCCACTGCTAGACAGTATCCATTTTTAGACAGTATTAGCATATTTAGTTGAAAAAAAAAAAAACCCAAAAAGCAGAGTATTCTGGTCAAAAGGCTGCTCCGTTTTGGCATGTGGAGATAGAGTATGGGGAGAGGTTCTAGCACAGCTCGTTCTTGCTCGCAGAAATGGTTTGGTAAAGCGCAGGCTGGACATCTCACAGTGAAATACCTGCTCTCACTCCAATCCATGCTTTATGTGGGATGCATGACATGGAGGAAAATCTTCAGCTTGATAATCCTGGGCTATCCAGTGGATCTGATCCCACATGGTCAAAAGGTTCCTATGCTCCCTACCTGCTGAAGTCACTGCAAACCGCCCGGCAGGGTGAGGAGATACTCTCTTCTCTCAACCTTCTCTGCTCTTTGCTTTTCCACCCAGCCTGCCAGGCTCAGGGTTTCTTCTTCAGAAATGCAAGTTTCTGTGGGGGAAAAAGTTGATGTAAAGCGGGAAAATAATTTTCTTTATCCTTTAATCCTTTATTCTCTTTGCCTTTTAAAAGTTTATTTACTTTTTTGCAGTTGCCATCTTGAGCTTCTGCCTCTGCGGTGTGTCAAGACTTGCTTGAGCTTGAAGGTTTTTTTTTCGGCTTGACCAAGCATTGACAGCGCTATCGCGGGAGCTAATGCTCAAGCCTGCCAGCGCGCTGGATTAAGTAAACTTATTGAAATATTTTTTTTTTCTTTAATTCTAAAAGATGCCAGGGGCTGTTTTCTCCTCTTGTCGGTGGGTGTTTCACGCAGAGCACATTAGCGGGAGCACCGTATACGGAGTCAGAGGAGAACGAGGCCCTTAATATTTAAAAGACTTGTCAACCTTTTGCATCAAGTAATGTGGAGGCGTGTTAGGATGCTGCTTGGCTCTGCAGAAGTAATTCTCCTTGTGCATCCCCTGCCTGTTAAACCTTGGCATTAGCCACATTCCCGCTAGCCGCAGCACTACCTGCATTTTCCTGCGCTTCTAAAAGTATTTTTTTAAACCTCCTTTTCTCCTTGTGTGCCCTCTGTGTGCTTGGCTTGGTCCATACAGTAAAGCAAGCTGAAGCGGCTCGGGTCTGGAGTCAATTCAGCATCCGGGTTTTCCTGCTGCTGCTCAGATCTGCGGTCCTCGGGGAGGAAGGGGACGGGATGGGAGCTTGAAGTCGTTTCAGTTTTTGAGGGAAACGCTTCATCTTTGGCGTCCGGTCCATTTTGACGCAGTGATGCATCTCACGCAGGGGTGGGCAGGACACTGGGTCACTAACAAAAGGTTTTAGACATTCATCGGGATTAAGGGGAAGAGTCCTCAGAAAACAAATCAACCCTCTTTTTTGGGGCGGGGGGCTGGCTTTTTCTTAAGGGAGGTTAGTTATGAAGCAAAGAATGGGCATCTTAAGAGGCCATTCGAAGCAGCCCTTCTCTTGTGTGGATTGCAGCGAACCCATTTGCAAAAAGTATAAGGGGGGAATATGGAAACGGTGATTCTCCACCCCTCACTCGGGATCTTGCTGTGTTTACAGCTGGACTTAACGCACTTCACGACATCTTCACATCCCTACCTGTCTGTCTCTGGTTCTTCAGCTTTACCTATAGCTTCTCCAAGCCTCTTGAACCCACTTTGCATTTCTGCTTTTGTTAAATAAGAAATAAGAAAATCTGGAACCCACCAAAATTAGTTTTTTTTTTTTCTATTTTTCTCATATAGTTAAAAACTACTCTTTAAATCTTTTATTCCCTTTTTTGTTTTGGCCCCATGGGGAGGAAAGATCCTAAAAAGTGCTCTTTTTCTGCAGTGCAGACAGAATTTTAATTTCCAAAGAAAATAAAAAGAAGTTTTGATGTTTTGACAATAAACTTTTTTTAGTAGAAGAAATAGAGATTTGCTGCTGCTCTTCAAAATGTTTTTGGCCATCACCTCCAATCTGTCTGCAAACATTATGCTGTGTGATGAACTGTGGCATGCAAAGTTTTGAGGAGGGCTTGTTTATTTTGGAGAAGTCAGGTGAAATTTTATGATATTAAGAGGGGCAGGATGTTTCTCAGCCCTTACTAGAGAGGGTTGCTCTATAATTTGATTTGAAAATCCACGTTGTCTAGTTGTATTAGCATGAGTGTAACGCGCCTTTGAATTCAAACACAATTTTTGCCTCCTGTGATACAGAACAGTTCCTTTCTGAAGCTTTCTAGGCATTTACAGATTGTATCCTGGAATTTTGCACATGTCCATCTGTGGTACCAAATGTAATATTTATGGCGGAGTTCCTGAGAATATAATTCAATTAATTCAATAATTCAATATTCAATATAACTCAATTCAATAATTCAATATAATTCAATTCCTTGACTCAGTGCTCCCCAAATATTCTGTTAAGAATATTACCCTAGTTGATAGTTGAAAGTGTTTTAGTTTACTTGTTTGTTTTTGTTTGTTTTTTTTATTTTTTTTTTTAAAGATTTGGGGAAACTCGTTGTGAAATTAATTTTGATGTGTCGCACCACAGACGTAACTTCGAATGGATATTTTATGACACAAATCAAAAGAACATCTTGACTTCTGGAGTTATTGATGGTAAATATCCATCTGGACCTCCTGGCTGAGATTTTCTTTTAAAACCATGGAAATTTTATGTTCCAGTAGGTGCAGGACTTGATCCTTCATGCTAAGTTACAAACATTGATTTTTTTTTTTTTAATACTAATGATGCCCTTTGATGTTTAGACATTGTAATCAGCAGCATCTCTAAACTGAGATCGTACTGTTTAGTATCTGATTTCCGTAGAGCAGATGAGAAATAGATAGTTAGTCTCATGGGGTGGGTATAGATAACTCTAACTTGTGTTGACGACTGTGCAAACTCTTCCAGCTGGGCACAGTCCTGTGATCCGGATTTTATTGTGTTGTAACTGCTGCTATTCTATCTCTAGATTCAATCTATGGTTTGTGAAAGGGCACAATCGCCCAAAGCAAAAATGGGTGACCTAAAATTGTTTTAAAAGGGGCTGAACAAGACTGTATTGTTAAATTAAAATATAACAATTAAATTTAAATTAACAATTCAACAATTTAAATTAAAATTTAAATGACCTATGAATATCAAAGCACTAAAGGACATGAAAAACTACAACCCCTTCCCTCCTAAAAAGGGGAAATAGAGGAAAAATGAGTGTGAACTAAATTACAAAAAGCCTTTTCTGAAGAACAACGGGAGCACCAACAGCTACAGGTGCTGTGTGAGGAACAGATTTTTCTATTATTTTTTTTTACTGATTCGTGGGGCTGCAGTGAGATTGCCTGTGGCCGTGATCTGGCTTCGATTGAGATGTCATTTTTGCAAACCCATGGAAGAAGTGGCCAATTTCATATATTTTCTGAGATGATCTAAAAATGATGAGCTGACTCGGTCAGGGCTGGGTGTGCCATTTTTAATTGTTCCCTTTGATTTCTGTCTTTTTTTCCACTACTTATTCCAGCCTCTTGTTTTGGTGGGCTCTAGGGTGGTGGAGATGGGAGAAAACAGAGCAATTTTACGTGCCTGCTTGCCCCAGCATGGAGCAGTGTGTTGGGCAGCCCTCTTGAATAGATCATAGTGTCTGTTGAGTTGGGACCTAGGGCAACATCGTGTCTCCATCCTCACGCAATTGCCCTGTTCACAGAGAAGGTGGAAGGGCTAAAGAAAAGGTGCAAGTGGATTTCTTTGGCTGTGGACACATAAAGGGCCTTGGCTTCTGCTCATGGAAGACCCTATAGAAACGGTTAGCGAGATGCTTGGTTTAGAGGTAACATCAGTTCCACTACGGTTTGCACTGCAGGGGACTGAAATCTCCCCTTCTGCAGCATTCCAGATCCAGCGTGACGTTGTTCTGGCATGGTGAAACTGAGCTGCTTCCTGCCTCGGCCTCCCAGCCAGGCTTCTCCCCTTGTTCTTGGGTTCCGTAGGCTTTTTTCCTGCATCTGTTCCACAACGTGGTGGGAGAGGGCACGCTCTCCAGCCTACGGATGTGTCTCTGGCGTGCAGAAACCGGTGTGTTTAAGCACAAGGTGACTCTGCAAATGGAAACGCCAGTGGCGTGGGCTGCCGCGGGAGCTGCCTGGACATCCTTCGTGTCTGCAAAGCCCCTGGCAGAGTTATGCACCCCGTAGAGTTATGGTTGCTATATATGTTATAATTAACTCTCACTGCCTGGATATGTGGCTCTACGTGTGCAGGTACAAAAATTCTTATAAATATAGCGTAGTAAATATTTGTATATACACGAAGAGCGTGGAATAGTTGCTGTGTAGATACAGAGAGAGTGATATAGTAACAAACATATATGTGTGCATGGGTGTAATGACATTTCCTTGTATCACATCTATCAGGTTACAAGCAGCTAATAATTTTCTTTTTCTACTCGCAGCCCAGCATTATAATGGCATACACTCATAAATCAAGATCAACATGGAACATTGCTTAGCAAATATAAATGTATGTGCATTGCGGAATGATCTGAGATTACAAAAATATATCAGAAGTCAAAAGTAGCTGGTGGAGAAATGCTATGTCTTTAGTTTATTGAGATTGTTTGGAGGATCCTAATGTACTGTCACTGAAAGAATAATTTTTCCTTTACAATCTACTTAGCAAAGATTTATTGATCCTTTTCCCCTTCATAGAGAATTACTGATCCATTTTAGAAAATCAGATTTTCACACCTTTCATGAGAATGTGCACAGCGCAGTTCCCCGGGGATTGCCAAGGAAGTTGACTTTGACATGAAATCCCTGGGTACCGGCGCACAACAGCCTATAGTCTCATCCCTGATTTGTTGCACAGGGTGGTAAAATACTTTTATACATTTATAGAGAAATGATTGCACTGCAAGGACTTATTTTTTCCGTGCTAGTGGATATATTCAGGGTCCTGTTATTTGTGTAAACAGCATTTTTCAGGGGGCTTTTTCTTCTCCGCTGTGATGTTATGAACAGAAAGGTAAGATAAAAGTTGTTGAAATTCACGTTGCAAAGCAGTAGGGTATTGTAGAATTTTTCAGTACGTGTAAATAACTTTCTTCAAGATGTGCCTCTTCTCTGTCCTCATTATTGTAGTATCCTGGGTAGCTAAGCATTAGGCATGTTATATTGAAGTATGCATCGTAATGAAGGTGATTTATTATAATTAAAACGGCATGGAGAGCAACTTTTATTAGACATATTGTTTCACAGGAGAGCCTAATAAAGAGCATTATTATTAGTTATAGATCTGTGTGAAGGATGTTGTTTACTGAGAGTTATGTGAGTATTAGTCAAAGTCTGAAGTTGCTCATTTGAGCTGTCCACTGCAGCGGAGGGGGGGGAAAGAAAACCCTTCAGCAGAGCAAAGAGAAGAATTTAAAGATTGGAGAGGAGAGACAGAGCCGAGGAAATGCCGAGTGCATGAGGTGTGCTCTGCAGGAGCAGTTCTGGAATACTTTATTCCCCATCCGCGCGCACAATGGCATGGGCTGTAAGTAGCTCCCGTCTCTCGCCGTAATAACGCACATAACGCCGGGGTCAGGCGGCGTTCGCTCCGGGCTCTGCCGCCGCGGAAGGTCACCGGGGGAATCGATGGGCAAAAATGAGACCCGAGCTCCGCGCAATCAATGGGATTTCTCTGTTTTAAAGTGGCCCCCGCCGGGGGCGAGTGCCGGAGCGCCGAGCGGGGCTTTGCCGAGCGCTAAGAGCTCGCGGGAGGGATGCGCTGGGAGGGGATCGTTTGCTTTAATAACGCCGCCGGCACCGGGGCTGCTTGGGCAAACAGGTTAGTCTGGCAAACTCTATTAGGAAGTTGCACGAGCTGCAAGTAAATGGACAAATTAGCAGCTACTTTGAATATTAATTGTGCCGCGGTTTTTATTCCGTCTCTCTCGAGTTGTAATTGCCTGGCATTTCGAGAACCCTTAAATATGATTAAGGAGTTACTGAGTTATTTGATTAAAAATCTTGCGGGACTCGGCTGCTGTGTGAAATGTACTTTCTACTACTATTTCTTTTTGTCTTCTGTAGTTGTTGTGGGCATTTCTTTGAAACAATTCCCATTTCTGCAGATGAAAACAGATTTTTACATGCCTTGGCTAAGAAGCTGTATTCTTCCAAGTGGCAAATGGCTACCTGGGACAGAATTGCTTTGATAATTTTATTTCTTTAAAGTTTTCAGAAAGATCTTGTGTTGTTTTATCTTTATCGCGCACAATTAACCCTCTAGGACGAGGGAAGCAGTCGGGAGGAATGTGACTGTATACAGCTGTAACACCGCTGTGGAGGAGATTTATCCCTGTGAGATGGTTAAGAAATTAATGTAATTAATGTAATTAATGAAATTAATGGCCAGTTTCTAATCACTGATACATGCAAATTTAACCACTCTGCAAGGTTGTTCTACATTTACGCTGCCCTACAAGGCACAGGTCCTGACACCGATTTCAATTTCAAAGCAGGTCAGGTATTGGGCTGGACTTTGTGAACGAGACACCCACCTAACTGGGGGTTTAGGTGATCTGGGGGATGCGTGTGCTTTGTTTTCCCCCTTCTTTTCAGTAAAAAGCAAAACAAATCACTTGCCCACACAGATCCGCTGTCAGAGCGTATCCCGCTTTTTCCAAATCCTCATTCCATAAATTCAAGTGTTCTACATGAAGGACTGTACTAAGGGGTAAATCAATGTTCATGAGGGGCTATGAGATTGGAGAAGGAAGCCCCTTCTATTTTTCGGCTTATTCTTAAATGTGACCTTCTAGATGAGATTAAAGAAATTAAATTATCCCCTCGTCACATGTACAGAGCAACTCCAAAAGGAGGAAGCGAGCAAATTCCTTGAGTCTTTTTTATTTGAAAATGTTAAAAATGAATTCATTGAAGATTTATGGGCAGAGCACAACAACTGTGGGTTTTCTACAGCTCAAGTCTAAATTTGTTTGCTAGAATCAGAGAAATGCCCTAAAGAGCAGGGGTGCAAAACAGAACTTGGACTTCTGCCTCAATGTAATTTCTGTTAACAGGGTCATTTACAATTCAAGCAGAATTTATGCTCACCTGAAATGATTTATTTGTGTTTGCATCTATGCCCTGAGTAAGAACACTTCAGTTTATATTATTCTCATTTAAAACAAACAAACAAAACCCTTTCACCTCACTATCCTCTCCTAATAGTGCCCAATGTTGCATTCTTAGGATGTGCTAAACATCTTCCGCCTAAAGATTTTTGATAAAACGGGGAAGGAAACTTATTGATTGAATTTATATAGAAATATTTTAGCAATAAATGCCCTTTGCAGTAACAACATTCCAGGTCTTCGGGAGCTAATAGAGCAAGTGATTACAGGTCGATTGAGCAAAGCTCAACGAGCAAAATGAGCCACCTGATTCTGTGGGAGATGCATAAGAAGGAGGCGCTCCTGATGGGAGAGGTTTTGCTGTAGAGGCAGTGACGGCTCCTTAAGGTGCTTTCCTTGCATTGAATATGGAAGCAGCTCCATGAAAGGCCCGTCCTCAAGCCTCCGCTTGCAGAAGTTCTTTGGAGCTGATGCTGAAGTATCTACTTCCCTCATCCTGGACTGAATGTGCTGCTTGCTAACTAGTTCATATACTAATTAATCCACCATCCTGAAAAAAAATGCTTTGCACTTTCCTCTATTCATTTTAAAATTTTTTGGGGAAAAAAATGAACATGTAAATTTAAGCTTTCTGTGGACACTTTTGACTTGTACAACCAGCACTTATTCAACGTATCATTCTAGGTCTCGCTGATCTTAGCAGCATTACGAGGGTCATATTTTCCCACAGATGAACCATTCATGGCAATTTCTCCAGTAGATTTGACACAAACATTCTTTTCTTTGAGATCAGCAATATAAGCTTTCTATTTTTGTCCTATTTTTTCCCCCACCCGACATATTTATTGAGGCTATTGCAAGGAAAAATCCCACTTTCCATTAATATTTGACTTCTCTGTGTGTGCATGGTTGTGGTTCTTCTTTTTTTTTCCTTCTGGAGTTTCAGGCTAATAGAGCAGTACGGGGGCACTGCTCATTGTCTGCTGACATACGTGTGTGCATTAATGTGAAGAAACCTCTGCAGTTTTGGAATTAATAAGTCAGTGGACATGCGCCCAGGTGTGCACACATCCACCCAGTGGGTAATATGCACATTTGCACCGTTGTCCCGGAGTGGCCCCTTTGCGAGCCCGCTGCTGTAGATCAACAAGTAGCACGTATTGATCTCTCCTAGCAGCAGTTCCAGCTCCAGAGAAGGTTTTGATTGATTGTCCTCATCCAGAGCGAGTTCTTGCTGCATCTCTCTAGAGTGCTCGGAGAATGTGGAGACAAAAGATTTCTCTTTGAGGAAAACACTTTAGAGTGTATAATTGCGCTTGGATTCCAAATATTTCTTTTTTCGGTGCCCTTTCCCCTTTTCTCTCCAAGCAATTTGATGCAGCTCTTATGCTAAGAGTCTGAGAACTGGGGATGGTGATACAGATATCTGCTGTCACACCTGCACGCTGCAGAGCAAGATGAGTGCAAATGAAAGCACCGAACGGAGTGGAAATGTGATTCCTGCTGTTGCTGTTTCATCAGACATGTTTCCTTGTTACCTTTTAATTTAAAGCCAAAATGAGTGTTAAGTATTTCAAGCCTTTAAAGCGTTGGGGAATCGTTTTTAAGAAGGTAAATATTTAAATAACACTGTAGTTTCTTTGGCCTTTCATATTAAGTTGTAAAAGGCCTTACTGAGCATTTCAACACCCAACGCCTATTGCAGTGATCGCTGTCCCCTCACTCTTCTCCAACCTAAACATGCCCAGCTCGTTCAGTCCTTCCTCACGCAGCAGATGCTGCAGTCCCTTCATCATCTTCATTGCTCTACATTGGACCCTCCCCAGAGGTTCTCCATGGAAATGTTCACTATGGAAGCAGGAAAGGGGACTCTATGATACTGCTGCTGCCTCCTATGAAGTTCTACATTATCCGCACCCCTTGGGTTGATTCAGTTGGACTTCTGTTTTTTTCAGATTACTCTAAAAATAAATCTCAGTCAATCTCTCAGCACTTCTATAAAATCCACCCCCCCTCCGTTATTGCAATGGTGTTTTGTTTCTGCTTTTAAACCAACAATTTTCTCCACGCAACCTTCTGCGCATGTGTTTACGTGCCCAGAAAAGCAGGATTGTTGGGTGCAGGCTTAATCAGCGCCATCGAGTTGTTTGATATCGAAGGCATCATCCTGGTTTCTGATCATCTGCTGAAATGGCTTTCAGCACATTAGCCTCATTACAGAACACGTCCCTCCTGACAAACTAAGATACTGAAACCTGCTTGGGGGCTTGCTAAATCCGGGGTCTACAGCAAACTTTTGAGCTGCGTGATTGTCCAGGCTTTGTGCCCCTTCCCACCTCTATCATCCAGTTCAAGTGCTCAGCGTTTGGGAGTTCTTTATTTTGTTTCTGGATATGTTTCAGTCGGGTATTATGACACTACCTGATCTGAAATACAGCCATGAATTAACTCAACTCTTCCATGCTCTGTAATATTTCATGAAGCAGAAAGGCTCCCCACATAGGCTTGCATTATACTTAAATATGCTTTACTCGAAGCTTAACTCTTGTCAGTAACTTTTGAATATTTGCACTGTCTATGCAGATACTCCGGGTTAGTAATAACCCAGGAGGATTACTTACGGGGAAGGGAATCCTCTTCTTGCTTGTAAACCAAACTCTGATTTCCACTCTGTTTTCCCCAATTATTATTATTCAAGGTAACAGGAAGGTGGGTGATTCAAGGTATCATGAAAGTGGGTTGGACTAGATGATCTCTAGAGGTCCCTTCCAACCTTCACCACTCTGATTTCCCCAATTATTATTATTCAAACAAACTTCAGAGAGGTTTTTCGGAATGAAAATAAACCAAACTGTTGTCACTTTTACACTCATCAGTGGAGGGCTGTGTTTTAAAGTCTTTCTCTGGTTAGTAAAAAAGAGTGTTCTTCTCTTGGCTTGCAAAAAGTTGGAGGTGAAGAACCTTTGGTGCCTTGTTCATAGGAGATGTCCTAGCTGCTGTTACCAAGTTAGAGTGAATGATTGCTTACTGGATATTATATGTTTTGCTGTCTAGTTTTAACTTTAAATGTCATAAATGGAGCTTGTTCTCATCGTCTAAGTAGCCCTGTGGATGCCAGTGTGTATACTTTGGGCAGAGCAGCGTGCTTGAAGGATCAGTTTATATCCTTCAAACAGAGATAAATGACGAGCGTATCCTAAAGCCATGATTTAACTCGAGCATAAACATGTCTTTGTTTTAATCGCGGCAGTTGGGTTCCTCTGCTGTAATAAATTTGGTTGATCTTCTTGGAGTGCCTTTCAGTGTGTTGTCGTCTTTTTGTTGCTAGAGATCCTTGGAGATGGACGTGGCCACCAGGGCATCCAGGAGAAAGAAATCCTCTTGATTAAGTTACTGGGCAGAGAGCATGATAACATTGTGGGTAATGTGATAAGACATCCCTGAAAAATGGGGTTCAAAGTCTAGAAGCAGTGTTGGGTTTTTTTGTGCTGTTTCATCTATCATCTACTTTGTTTTGACCTTTTTACTTTGTGTATTTGTCTTTCAGATCATTTGGATATCATAGGAACTATGCTGCTAGGTAATTTTAGGTATTATGTATTGCTGTAGAGCTGCTCTTTCCAGAGGAGGAGGAGAGGAAGACAAATGAATTTTAATTCTGCAATTTCTTGTGCTAATGAACACGCGTCCACTTAATCATTTGTTCTTTTTCGTTCTTGAAGTCCATAAAAAAGGCAAAAAAAAAGCCCACAAAAACCAGCAGCAATGTGAAATTAGAAATACTAGTCAGGAAACAAGCCAGTAATCTGATCAACTGCTAGTACTGCTGGATTTTATAACTGATTTGGCTAGTACTGTGTTGTCCTTCTTTTATTTCCTGCGCTCAATTGCTGTGCTAAGAGTTTAAAGGTGCTGGAACCAGGCTGGGGAGTGCTAGAAAATTAAGAACAGCCTCATGCAACGCAAGGGCCTGTGCCTGCAGCCCGGTGAGCTGTACAAGCTTAAGCAACCGCTATTGTGGCTGCGATTGCAGTAATGAGATATCAAGCAAGCAAAACGGAAGGCGTTGTCAATGGCTACGATATAATTTCATTGATTTATCATGGTGAAAGTGCAGCCATGGTGGTAAGGCGGCGTGTTGAAGTCATTGAAGTTGTTCGCCAGGCTGGTTCTGTGGCCAAAGATTTTTGGTTTGGTGCTATTTGGAGTTGGGTGACAGAGATGAGCTGGTGTTCGGCCCCCAAGGAAGAACAGGAGTCCATGAGGACAGTGAGAAAAGGGAACGCGGGGAGGGTTGGTTACGAGAACAAAATTTCCCTAACTTTTAGGCCTGGATGATGCCCATCGTCGGGAGGGATCAACTACTTAAAATGTGAACAAATTCGGGAAGAATTTGCAGGAGTTTGCGCTGGAAGAAATTCTCTGTAGGTTTAGGACTGAGGTTTTAAGGTGAAATGGAGCATTGGGAGGAGGGCCAGACCCCAGAGCAGAGGAGCTCAGTATAGGAGAAAATTAGTATCTATAGGAATCCAAAGCAGTTAAATGATGAAAGGAAGCTGGCAAGAGGCATAAATGGAGGCATTGGAATAAAAGTCGGAATGTTCCACGGAAGAAAAATGCGTGGAAAAATGTAAACGTACAAGGGTAAATGCATTGTAACAGCAGAATAACATGAAAATTTGAGACATGTCAGAGGCTTGGGGGGTATTTTAGATACAGCCCAGGCTCCGTGGGGATAGACCAGGTCAACGTGCACATTTTCATAGGGAAACCACAAGGGCCGCGCGCCACCTTCGCGCTCTTCCAGCTCCTGCTTTTTGCAGACCGGAAAACAGGAGAGAGCAGGTCCGGTGCCGGCTGTGCTGCTCTAGCCACCAGGTGGCATTATTCTTCTCCCACAAGGAAAAGGCGATTTATTTATTTTTTATTTTATTGTTATTATTTTTAATTAAAAGGGGGGGCAACAAGGAGAGAAGAAGCTGGCTCGAATATTAATATATTCTCGCATGCGTATTGGTGTGCTCGGGCTCGCAGGAGGAAACCCGAGTGGCTCCCAGGCTTTGCATTCCCCAGCTGTAAATAGACGTTATATTGTTGGAATATAAAAGTTCGGGTGAACGTGGGCACCGGGGTTTACTTGTTCTTAAAGGTAAAACCCAAGGACAAACCCCACGTGTTTTTCAAATGCATGCAATTATTATGCCAAACACAAAGTTAATTTCCACTTTGGGACAGTGTGTGTGGAAGTCCTGTGTAATGAGCAAATAATGCCAGAATGCAATCAAAAGTCTGCGATATTCTGCATATTTTTGTTGTGGTCTACTAACCTTTTTGGAGCCATTTGAAGTCATAAATGGCTATTTTTGCATTCATTTTAGGCACGCCGGTGTTTCCAAATGCAGATTTTTGTAATGATGGGCATGTTGGTGCACGTTTTGTGTCATCCTACTACTGCTGAGAAACAGGCAAATCATGTCTCTAATATTAATTTTCGGGAAGAAACACGTTGAAAAACATTTGTTTTAAAGAGGGAAATAAAGGTAGGATGTATGAAGTTTGTATCACATTGAAAAATCACTTGACCATTAATAAATGAATATTAAATGGTTTATGTTTAAGAGTTCTCTTAGAAAGCAATAGGCTGCCAATGGCAATAATTGCAGTGGCAACCAGAAAAAAAAAAAAAGCCATCTAATAAAGGAGAAAAGTTCACGTAGGAAAATGCTCCCATATCTGAGAAATGCTTCGTTCATTGTTTATTGATAATCCGGTTCCTGTAATTGCTGCTGCAATGATCAGTGAGCGTTCTGCTGTTTTCCCCGTTGCAAAGCATTAAACAGAAGGCTGCTGTTACACTTAAGTATGTGTTAGACTTAAAAGCGTTTAGGTAGAAATTAACGTGTTGAGATCTGAAATGCGAGACGTGGTACCGAGGTGCTGATGCAGACCTGGTACCAAGAAGAGTAAGGCTAAAGATAATCTGTAATCATTATAAAAAACATCACTCATTTATCGATGAGGAACATCATTGATCTGCAGTATTCGTGGCGTTATTAAGTACGTTTAGCAGTTGTAAGAGCAGGTTTTTCTGTCAGGTGAGCACGGAAAAATGATGGGGGCATCTTGCTCTTAACCTGGTAGCTGCACATCTCCCTGCGGTGTCTGCAAAAAAAAGGAGAGAATATTAGTGTATGGGCTCAGCTGAAGCTCTCGAGCCTCTTCAGCAGACAGGCTGCTCTGTGTAGAGCAGATAAAAGGACAGAGAGGGCAGTAAATCTGAGGGGGCGCCCCGAGAAAGCAGCAGTTGAAATGGAAGGGAGAAGTAAATTCCTGTACTTGCCCCTAGACTTCGAGTTTCATATTAATACAGGCAGATTAGAGCACTGCAAAAGAGCTGAGCGCCTCATTAATCACATGGATAATACTAAAAAAATCAAGGTGCTAAAATTCTAATTTGGATTCAGGTTTCAAAAGCTTCTGGTATAGTTTGGGGGGATTTAGAGTAGACCTTCCTGCCTGCTTCAAGCTGTCAAAAAGAAGACGTGATACGAAAATGAAGACTTGGTGGAAAAATCTGATATTCTACTGAAATCTAGACTACTTGCTCATTGATTTTTAATGTATTCTTGTTGATAGAAGATTTTGAAAAGTTCACACACACACAAACTATTTTCTGTTTGGTTTAAGTTATAACTCTGTATTGGGTAGTGGACTGTAACGGGCTTTAAAAACATTTTTGTTGCAGTGTTTTTTTTTCTCTTGAAGTGATTTCTTTTCTTTTCTTTGGAATTTCTGGGAAAAAAAGGGGGAGATCCTCAGCCACTCGATATGGCCCTTCCCAAGGTCCATCGTCAGCTGCAAACAGATCTTTAAAGGGGGCTTCCTAGGCCACGTGCAAGTGGGTTGAATTAAGAATCGGGTTAAAAGTCCTGCTTTTCTCCACACTGTGAATTTTCCACAATTCAAGCTAATGATTTCTTTCTCTTCCAACTTGCAAATTCCGAAATGTGACATAAATGTTGCAAAAATCTTTATTGAAATATTTTTATATGTATGGAAGAAAATGCGGACTATCCTCTTCTTGGCAATCAAAATCCATTCAAATTCTCTGGCAAGATGACCCACAGGGCACCTTAACTTCCCAAATTGTGTTATTAAAGCGTAGTATTATTATCAAAATGGTTCTAATTAGGCAGTGGGCACTTCTTACAACATTGTTTTTAACTGGAAACTTTTTGCTTGCAATTTGGACATTGGAAACACAATGTTTAAAATCAAACTAATATTGAGAAAAAGGAGAACAGACCCCTCTGCTGCGGGGATCTTCACAAGGAGATAAGTATAGTGCGAGTTCAACAAAAGTGAGGAATATTTTGGAAGATAATAAATAGATCTAGTGAGAAGAGCTGGGGATACTGAATTAGCTCCTGTAAGGATTGTGCAAGATGTTATTTTGGTTGGATAGGGGAGGATACGTCCTGAACTAATATGATGAAGGAAGCTGCAATAATCTATGAGAGGACCAGGGAAAATGTAATCCTAAATTTCACTGGTATATGAGACAGAATGAAACAAATCCTTCTCTAACACAGGTTTTTGAATGAGGAATATGTTTAAAAGACTTTCCAGCTCTGTCTTCTAGCCTTACTCTAGCTTTGTCCAAGGTAATGATGGTGTGTCCTGACTTGATCGAGAAAGAAAAGCTGATCCGAACGTGTTGTAATATAATTACTAGAATAAAACAGGAACCGGTCAATGCCTCAGTGGAGTTCAAGTGTTTGTTCAAACCTACTCGTTGTGTCTGGCCCAAGCAGGGGTCTGTGCAAGGTCAGGATCCCAGAGATCCACAGAGCACAATTGCACGGAATAACAGTCTGGTTGAGGTTGGAAGGGAGTCCAGCACCCTTCCCTGCATCCTCCGTCACCAAGACATCCTCCCCGTTGAGCAGAGGACTAACATTTTCCCTAGTCTTCCTCTTGCTGCTGGTGTATCTATAGAAGCCCTTCCCGTTGCCCCTGGCATCTCTCGCTAACTCTAATTCCAAGCAGGCCTTTTTGTTTCCTATTTTGAAAAAAAACTACCCCAAAAATCTTTTAAGTATTTTTAATCCAAAGAAACGAAGACTGTACGAAGTAAATTCAAACTAAGTAAAAAATACGTGAAACAAAATAAAAGATCTTTCTTTTTTCCTTAATTTGAATTTAAAAAGAACAGCATTAAGTCCATGACGTTAACAGTGCAGTGAGTGTCGAATTTGTAGTGAAGGCTAAACCAGTGCCTAGGGTCCCACCATCACCCAAGTCCTGCATTAAGGGTGGGAGTAGGTTGTATTCCCAATTTTAGATTCTTGCCTAGGGCATGTGTCTCAGACAGACTCTGCAGTACCTTCCTTTAAAAGCTGTCTGATTACTAAACAGCTTTTTTGCTTAAAAATACATCTTTACCTTTAAAGTGCACGGGTGTGACTTTTAAAATAGCGATGAATGTTCTCCCGTACCTCATATAACACTTCAGATGAGAAGGATGGAAAGCTTTTCACTTTCGGAAGAAAATGCATAACCAAAGCTAACTTGTATTTGCAAATCCACAACCTTATTTTTTTTTTTGGTAAATTAAGCACGACAACTTATTTTAAGAAGTGGATCTAGGAGTGGGGCAAAACAGAGGAGCAGCAGCTATTGCCAGCTAAATTATAGGAGGAATATGCCACTCTTAAGGGAGACACGCAGCAGGGAGAACCACGCGCTGCTTAAAACTGTCAGAGAAATTTCATAGCAAACAGGCAATACTGGAAATACTGATGCCAGCTGGACAACAAATGGATGACAAGTTGCATGAATACCTCCAGGAGAGAGATGTAAAATTCGCTTCTATGTGCTACCAGGTATATGCAGGTATATTTTGACTAAGGGATTTGCAGCTTGTTAGTTTTCACATAACTAGAAATCTGTTCTTACGCTTACAATGCCAGGAGAAGTTCTCTGCAGTACTATAGTCATTTTATTGAGCTGGGCCTGTTGCATAAACCCTTCTTAGAGGGTTAATTTTGCTGTTTCGAGCCTTGGCGCTTATAAAACTCTTGCTTTAAAGTTGTGGTTAGAAGTCTGCCATACCCTGCAATACCCTAGCAATGCGGGTATCTTTATTTATTTCAATACTCTTTGGTGTAGATCTCACTAGCATCTTGTTGCAGTGAGTTCCAGAGGTTTTATTGCATGCCGTTTGGGGGAAAGAGATAGTACTAGATATGGAAAATAATAATAAAAAATCCATTTCAGTAGAGCCTCCGATGCTCTTCTTTCTTTTCTCTTTTCCTGAGAGTTGAGCTCATTCCTGGTTAGCCCAACTACATACTCCCGATGAGGCCGGGCTGCATCCCGGCCCTAGGGAGGTTTTTTCTATATATTCAACTTAAAAAAACTGTCAGATGAGAATTTAATCTAGAATTCTCCCTTAAATTGCCTGTAATCCTGAGATTAGCAGTGTAGCCCTGTGGGCAGGATTAGTTTCTTCCCCCAAACAGTTTGAGGATGAAAAGGCTCAAATTTGGTCTCGATTCAGGTTTGCTGTGCGTAGAGCCACTAGCCTTGAACAGCTGGAACTGAGGGCATCAACCTGGACTTTGAAACAATATTATTTGTATTCGCGGTGACCTTTAGCTGGAAAATCAGCTAAAATACATTATAGAGCATATGGAAACAGAACAAAAAAAAAAATCTTCCCTCAGTAAATGACATTGTCCATATACTCTGAAGACAGGGCAAAACGAGTCCGCGTTTCTGCCGTATTTGCAGAATCTGGGAACTTCAGTTTCCTCCCCAGAACCATCTCAGATATGTTCAGATTGTCGCCAGCTAATAAATACAGTAAGTGAAATGTTAATAAATCTCCTGCAATTTAGCATGACAATAACGTGGATTGACCGCATTGATTACATTGATTATATTTCATATATTTACAATATGTAGACACAAGCCCAATTTATTTTGTGAAGAGTTCAAGGTAGGTATCATTGGTTTGAAAATGAAAAAAAGGCGCAAAAGCAAACCAAAACAACGGAGTGATGTTTGTGGTTGCTATCTGCAATAATCTAATGCTGACAGAGAGCAGTATTTTATTTAGTAATTAACAGTGTAAAGGGGAGAGGAGCTGTCATGTTGGTTCTTAAGCTGGGGAATGTGATGAAAGATGATATCTGCGATCTCATCCTTTCCACTTGTTTAGGATTGTCAGGATGAGAAATGTCAGCATTATGAAAGCTCAGCTCTGCTCTTGATATGATAAAACCCTTCAAAAGCCAGTCTTTCTCTCCCGCTCCCCCCTCCTTTCTCCCTCTCCCTGCACTTGCTTTTTTTATTTATCCTGTTTTGTTAGATGGCAGAAATATAATTCTTTTCTTTCTTCCTATTATAAGCCACCATTTTTGTTTTATTATATGTTTCACAACCCCTAATGCCCCACTGAAAATTACCTTGTTAAATGACAGTGTTTCAAAGCCATGAATCCTTTCCACCATTCCCTCCGAGGTTTGAAACAGTCAACAGACTGTAAAGAATAAATAATAAAAAAGTATTGATTATTTTGATGACTGTGAGATTCAATTAAGTATTAATTTTGCCCTCCAGTGGACCTATCAAGGTATTCAAAAGGGAGGATTCGGCTCAGCTAAATGCGTGCTGAGTGCTTCAGCCTTAAATAGGGAGAAAATGTGTTTACCTACAGTATTTGAAGAGGAGTGCATTGATGCACAGAGTCCAATATTTAAGTGCTGTGCAAATTAAGCCCTGGTGACAGTGACATTGTTTTCGGCGATATGAGTATTGACTAAAGAAGTGCACTTGATGACAGCTTAAACTATTTGTATTGATTAACATTTTCATAGATTATCATGTGTCATATCAAATTCACTTTTCAGACATGAATACATTAAAAAACCCATAGAGCAGCATCGACCAGCGCGCCGACGGGACGGAGGGAACATGCTAACCAACCTCCTTGCTCGCTGGTCACCTGTTCCCTGCATAAGAGCCATTTGGGCATGAACTTTGCAATAAATAGCTGCCAGGAAGCACAACAAGGTCACTTGTTCCCTTCTTTTCCGTAGTTTTCTTGTTTTGGCTCCGGCTTCCATGCTGCCATGATCCTGGAGCTCTTAGGTTGCAAGCGGAACGGTAGAGCGGGCTTGGAAATAATGCCTGACCCCTGAGTGGCCTCAGGGAGAGGAAGATAAAACAGATCCAAATCGCCAAGAGAAAACTCAAATGTACCTATAGTAACACTGTAGGGGAATAGAATGTCCCAAACGCGAGCGTAATCGCAAACTGTTTGTGTAAGTATCTTCCCTGATTTTGTTTTTTCCCTTTAAAACAATGGTTTCTGTGTATTTTAATTTAAATGCAGGAATGTGTTTGTGCGTGTGTTTACGGACTTTTTTTTATTTTTTTTTTTTTTGAGCGTGGTATCCCAAAGATGAGACCAGGCAGCGATCCGTATTGAATGCTTGTAACGGGATGGCTATTAGTTGCTGTGTGTTTTCACTCAAACACTTGAAAAAAAAAAAATGCGAATTTCATCGAATTTCATTTCGTTAATGCCGCGCAGCCGAGGATGCCTCTTTAAATCCCCACGGGGTGCTCGCGGGGGGCTCCCCTTCCGCGGTGTCGGAGCACACGGGAATTTCTTCCTACGTTAAGGACGGAGCGAGGTGTAAAAGCCCGCGCACAGCAGCGCATCCCGCAATTAAAGCCGTGCCGGCCGCGCCGCTTCCCGACAAGTTTTTTCCCCCCCCAAAGCATCCTGCATCTCTCGCACGCGGGCTGAGCTTTAATAGGGTGGGGAGTAATGGCAAACTCATTGGATCCGTAATAGCTCTTCCCTCGGCTGCAGCCGGCAAGAGCAGCGGGAGCAGGCGGAGATAAGAGCGCGGGCGGCTGCGTGCGTGCGCCAGGCAGAGCAGCGGCGCCGCGGGGACCCGCACGCAGCAACGCGGCCACTTTTATTTTTTTATTTATTTTATTTCTATCCTCCCCTCACTCCTTTTTTTTTCCCTCCCCCCCCTCCTTCCCCACCGTAGGATCCAATGATAGCTGGACAAGTCAGTAAGCCCTCGCTGCCGCTGCGGAGTGAAATGAATGCAGAGTTGCGAGGTGAGGACAAGGCAGCGACTCCAGACAACGAGCTCAATGAGCCCCTGCTTGCGCCCGCGGAATCAAATGACAGCGAGGACACTCCCAGCAAGCTCTTCGGTAAGTCGAGCTATTGCATTTCGCCGCTACCATGGTGTCCGGAAGAGCGATCTCCCCCCGTTGTGGTTTTTTTTTTCTTTTTTTTTCCTTTTTTTTTTTTTTCCCATTCACTCAATTTTCTCCTGAGTACCAAGGAGTAGCTTGGAGCGTGCAGCCGTCCGCCCCGACTCCAGCGGGCGACGGTGTCGCATCCTGAAAAACTTTTGTCAACAATGAACTTATTTTATAAACTTATTTTATGCAAACATCTTTTGTTGTTTTCCTTTTTTTTGTCCTTTTTTTTTTTTCCTTTTGTTGGTTTTTTGGGAGGGGAAGGAGGTTCCTTTTTGAATCCTTGGTCTCTAATGTAAATTAAAAGGAAAAAGAGAAATCTTTAAATCTTGCAATAGTTAATTAACGTTTATTGCCTTATGTGCAATGGTGTTCTCGCGTGCCCGGTGTTTTTTAGAGCTGGACTAAACCGAAGAGTTATTGTTTTATATGGTGAAGATAGAGCTTAGTGAGGACAGCTAAAACATTCCCATAGGAAACACTCAGCGCTGAGTAAACAAAGGGGTAGTGCATGGAGATCAAGTGGTTTCAGAATCCAAGTTGGCAATAAAATATTCCCCCCAAAGCTTTGAGGAGCAATTAGCCGTTTACTTTAGAGACAACCCGGCTCATGCCTGATAGAAACGGAACCTTCCGTAATCCAAACGGGAGCAGCCGGAGCGACGCTCCAGCGCAGACGTGTGTCATTCGAAGGGATGACACCCCGTACGCTAGCGCGGGCACCTCTGAGCTCTAGTCGGGGCAGGGAGCGGAGTTGCTGCGGGTGGTGGATGCGGGTGGGTGTCCGAGCTGGAGCAGCGCTCTGTGCTGCACAGGGACATTTTGGGTCCGGAGCCACCGCTCTCCTCAAGTTGCTCCTTCTAATTATTTCCATTGGAGACCGAGCCCAGCAGAAGCGGAGCGGTTCCTTATTTTACATGGTCCTCCACGTGGAAACCTCAGGCGGGAGGAAAGACCTTATGTAGAGGGAATGCAGCTTTGAGGGCAGCGGGAGAGCCTATTTTCTAAGATTCAAGTTTTGATTTCATAATGTGTTAGGAAATCTGCAGCACTGGGCAGATTTCTGTATTCCAGCTACAAGAGCTGCAAGATTACTTAACAAAAGAATACAAGCACGTTTCCTTCCAAATTATTCCCTTCTCTTACTACAAGATAAAGTATAAAATGTTTTATTAACCAGCTTCCATATAGATACGGGAAAACAATATAAAAATCTAAAAATTTAATTTGTGGGTTACAGTAGTGGCCACTGCTGAGTAGCACATCTGGTTTTAAGCACCCCCTTAGTAATCTTTGTTTCCATGGAAAGCAGGATTCCCACTAGCAGTTTGAATGTTTAAACAGCAGATAATAATTGTTTTAGTCCATTTCACCCAGGAAAATAATTGCAATGCCAGAAATTCAGAGGGCTGCTACTTGTGTTTAGTGGTATGAATATATTTATTTATTTATATTTATTTCATTTGATCAAATGTTTAGGGTGCACCTATCAAATATAGTCGGTTGTGTACAGAGCAAACACAGACTTTTAATTTGACGATAGGGAAACGTCTGTTTTTGTTTGTTTTCAGACCAAGCAAATCCTGTAATAAAAGGCAGGATATTTTCTCAGCCATTGTCATTCGGTTGCTCTGTGGTGATATTGAGATATATACAGATACTTTCACTGCTCTTGCCGTATGGGATAAAAATGATGTGCCATAATAATCCTCTCTCCTTCTGGACTGTAAATATAATTTCTCTAAAAGGAGTAATGAAAACGCTACAAATGAATATATTGTGTGTGAATATATTTGAGTGTAAAAGATGCTTGCTGGCCTTTTTTGGTATATATACTGTTAAAAAGATGATGCCAAAGTAAATGAAAGTGGACAAAACAGTTTAACAGCCTGAGTATGAACTTACGTGCTGTTTATCTAGTTTTGTTACCACTATGACACCTGCTACAGATGTTCTAGCAGCAGCCCTTGCTGCTTAATTTGGGGAAAAAAAGACAAGACGGTGAGGCTATCTTGAGACATAAAGGGATCAAACTGATAGAATTTATTTAAAATAAAGGTATTTCATGCTGTGGATACACTCCGGAGGAAAAATTTAGAGCCGTTAAGAGGCAATAATAAAGTACAGTATTACTGAGAGCTGTGGTGCATAGGTTTGAAGTGTTATTCCAGAGCTGTTTCTCTTTTTGGTTAGAAATATTAATAATGCCCTAGGAATACATACTTTACGGTTTCTGGATTTGCTTTACTTGTGGACTTCGTTGACATATGATGGCGCAGAGCTTGACGTTTTATTCTCTTCTAACTTTCTTTCATGTGGTGAGAGACCAAAACTTCCTGTTTTATAAGCTCTCCCTTAATATATGTTGGGTAAAAGTTTGATGGAAGTCGGGGCTAGAGAAGGAGGAACGTTTGGGAAGGTCAAGGGAAGGAGACGGCCCCATGGAGAAAAGTGTTCGTGTGTGGTTTCTGTTTGGTTTGGCTTTTCCCAATAGGCTTCATTCACGGCATCTTCAAACAAACTTACTAAGTTATCAAGTTTGGCTCTGAAAAGGGATCTTAAGGAAAACACCCCTCCTGTTCAACTCTGTAGCAGTTACAACTAATAAGGCTCAAGTTGATGCAGACATCATTGATGCATTTATTGTGTCTAAAATTCTCCGTACCACAAAAATCTCAGGAAGAAAGTGCCTCTCCGAAGCTCCTCAAGCTCCTATGGACTGTGATTGATTTCCTCGAGTTGCATCAAATACCTAATGGATCCTTAATCCAGGTTAATTTGTGACATAATTCGGTGGTGGCAAAATAAACCGAGGTGCATGTGCATGTTAGGGTAATTCTACTGCAGGGTGAAAGTTACTCTTTGAGAATGAATATGCCGTTTTACACACAAAACCTGCCAAAATGGGTAAAGCATTAAGCTTTACCAAACCTCTGTTGTTTTCAGAGGTTTTTAGTGTTTTCAGTGACAACAGGCAGTGTGTTTTTGCTCTTGCTGCCTTGCAAGCCTCTAGTATTTTTGTCCTTACAGGGAACATCGTGGCTCAAATCATCTCAGGATTAAAACCAGGTTCTTCTTTTAGGCCTGGCAAACATTGGAAAGATGTTTAACCTGCATATAAAGATTCCCTTCTCTTCAGTCTGGATTCTAAAACATTTCTTGCTGTGATTTCTTGCTCAAATCACAAATTTTCTAAAAATCTGGGAAATCTGGCTCTGTGATAGACTCTTCCTAAAGGCTACCCTTCAGCAGGAGCCTTTTTGAAGTAGGTGTTTGCAAATAGTAACTGGCATTGCTGGGGTTCCTTGAGGTGCAATTCCCACCAAGTCGATGCAAAATTGGGCTAACGAAGAGCAAATCTTACAGACTCGCTTGTAAATTCACTTGCTTTTAAGGCAATAAATCAGTCCCTTATTGCTGCGTGTAAATTGTGACAAAGATAATCTCTTTTAAAAAAAAAGCTTTTGAGTGAGGAGAAATTTAATTGTGTTCTTAAAAACGCAGAAGACAATTCCATTTGGTTTCATGAATTTATAACTGCTTCATTTTTTTTTTTGAATTAAGCTTGTGTGTGGTATCTGTGTCTCTTAAATGAGGCTTGAAGTCTGATTATCTCTTGTTTCTGTACAGAGTAACCAACGCTAGGGAGAAGGGGGAAAAAAAAGACCAAAGTCCTAGCATGTAGTTTGTGTGGCTGCATGACAAATAGTTCACTCTTAATTAGTTAATCTTTCTTCTTCCTGCCTTTGAAGTTACAAAAATAACAACAACCAACTAACTTGCTTAAAAGCAGCAGAAATGGCTGGCGGTTTCAAAGGGGAGCGCGCTGGCGAGCAGGCAGTAAACAGGTGATTTGTGAAAGAGCTGTTACTTTCTCTGATTGAGCTCCTCGCCGGTTGGTGTTTTGAGATTAATAATAGATCAGACGCCCGCACATTAAAAAGGAAGGCAACGTACGGAGGAGGAGGAAGGAGGATTGGATGTTTTATTGGACTTCACATGATTAAGCAGGTTTGCTACCAAAATATGCAAGGTAGGCAGGCGGAGGAGCGGTTGTGTTTGCCCAAATGAGCACGTGGCACCACTTACCACCTCTCTCCATTTCCGTACGCGAAGCAAAGAGGCAGCGAGTCCTCACACCAAGCTGGCATCCTGTCAGGGGGGCAATCTGTATAAAGTTTCCTGCTGTCAGGTTAATAAATTTTTTAGAAATATCCAAAGGCAGAGGTAGCTGGAGGAAGCTCATAGTAACAGTTGCCATTCTCCTGCGGATCGTTTTTCTCTTTAATATCCTATGTAGCGCTCGGTTTTTCTTGTTGTGTTGTCTGCCTGGGTTTTGTTCTTTCTGACACTTGTGGGTTCTTTGTTTTAATTCCTTTCCTTTGGTAAGCTGTTTCTTCGCTTATGTCCATCACTTGTGATTCCTTTCTTTGGGAGACATGGTCAGAGGATGGGAAGATAAGGGTTTTTTTTTCTCTAATACTTCAAAATATAATAGTGTATTTGCTGTTATGCTTTTTTTTCCACTAAGGTTTATTTTCCTGCACTGCCTGCTAATACTATTAGTTACTAATATCATTAGAACTAGCAAAATAATGTTATTTTGCTGGTTCCAGAAATAACTCGTGATAAGCTCACTGGTAGAAGTTGCATTGAAACGACAAGCAAATCACAAAACTCATGACGAGCAAAGGCAAAAGCAGAATAAAATTTTATTTGTCATAATTTGTGGCCTTCAGCGGGAGTATTATTTTGTAATGGGAATGGTTGATATTTTTTGAACTAAGTCTCATTTTTCTTTTTTTTTTTTTTTCCCCGTTGTATAAAAATCAAAATCGATATCGGTATGAAACAAAGAGAGATTTGTAGTGTGACATCTCCTGCTTTACGCCGTGATGCAGCTTTGATGCCCGCAGAAGCAGGGCTGAGCCCTTGCACTCTGAACGCAGGGGTCATCAGGAGAAGAACAGTGTGGCTAAATAAATCCTACTGTTTCCAGAGCCTGAAATTTGGATTATTCTGTAGATATTCCAGAGATATCTCCATCTTTCACCCCAAAAAGATATTTAATTTTCAGCTACTGCTTGCCTATTCCTAAAAGTAGTTTGAATTTAGAAAATTCGAGAAAAGAACAATCATCAACCACTACCTGAAAGTGAGGACAGAGGTAAAAGTTGGTCTAAAATATATAGATCTGTTAGTGTGTCTAACGTAAATTATTCGAATGCAATAATAAATCATAGTCCTACAAAGAGTTTCATTAGGCTAATTCCTTGAAAACTCCTGAGAAGTTTCTAGATGCTGATGGCAGCTTTGTAAAATCCTGGTGTACCTCAACCCTGGTGGTAGCTCTATGATCTGATGGCCTTTAGTGGCTCTACTAGTGCATCTTCCTCTTCTTGCCCAGTCTCTTGCCTCATGTAGACCTGCTTTTACTTTGTAAAACCTTGGGTTTAAGATGTCAGGTAAAGAATTCCAAGGAGCCAGCATCTTCCAGCAGAAGATGAAGGAAACCTTTTCCAAGAGCGCTCTTCCAAGGAGGGTACCCAAGCGCATTGTGCCCTCGTGCTCTCCAAGGGCGTTTCAGGTTGCCGTGTTCTTGTTCCAAGTGAGTTTGTTGCTTGAAGAGGATGGTCTGAACCCTGTGTTTAATCAAGAAGGAGAAATTGTTTTTTAGTAAATACACCTTAAGAGATATTTTCATATATTATGGTAGTAGACATGTGCATTTATTTCATGAGATTGCATAGTATTAATTGGAGAGGAAGAAAGATTATTTGGATTCAGCCTCATCTCTTAAGCAAATACAGTTGGGGCGATTTCTATATTTTCTTTGGCATATAATTAGCATTTATTAGCATTGCGTAGAGAGGTCACATTTGCTCAGGGATTTGAATAATCACGTTGGGGCAGATTCTGAAAGGTCCCTCCTGCCCAGCCATGGGGTATACCCAAAAACCCAAGTTCTGCACTGTGCAAGCGTGTTTATGCATGAAAAGCTTTTCATTTGACACAAAGAGATGCAAAAGGAGCAACTTCTGACCTGTTTTGGGGCAGCGAGAACTTGACATGTTCAAAAATCACATTCATCTTTTATAAGTGGAGAAGTTTTTTAGAGCGTGTTTATGGGATAGGGAGGGCACAGTGTTGTCATAATGAGGCTTTTAAGAATAATAAAGGAGGATAAAAAGTAATTATTACTAAGAGAAAAATATGACTAGAAATAGGAACAGGATAGGGGGAAAAAAAAGATGGATATATAGTAGCTCAGAGGTGATTGTAAATGTAGGAGCCTGGTATTTCTCCTCCTTTCTTATACTTCCTCACCTCATATCATAAATATTTGGGACTGCAAGCTACAAATCTCCCCAAAGAAAAAATAAAATTTACAGCTGGGAAAAAATACAAATATTTAATGTTTTGGGTGTTTCTTCCCCTGCTAATTGAAAATCCTTTATTCTCATAAGCACCAATTTGATTATAACATCCTGCAAGAAAATCATCAGCACAAGTGTGACTTTTTTCTGTATTTTGAGGTTTTTTTTTTTATCTTTTTGCATCTGCCCTCCCCTCTGGTGCGAAGGAAAGTGCAGAGGAAGCTCCTGGGTGGCTCCTGGGCTGCGATTCAACATGTTGCCTTCGGAGCCGCCTTGTTCTGACCGTGCGGGTGACCCCTCTCATGGCCGACAAAAAATAAAATAAAATAATAAAATAAAAGAAAGTAAAATAAAATGAAGTAATAAAATAAAATGCAATAAAATAAAACAAAATAATAAAATAAAATAAAATAAAATAAAATAAAATAAAATAAAATAAAATAAAATAAAATAAAACCACGCTGGGTTTTATGCTCTCCCTGCCTGCAAAGCAGGAGCAAAACATCCCTGCCAAGCAATAGGGGCCTAATCGGGGCCTTTCCTACCGTGATTAAAATGATGTAAAGTCTCTAGAGCCTGTTGAGGTGTTTTATTCATTTGTTTTTAATAACTTACTCCTCTGCTTTTGTCTTCTGCTTTCCCTGGGTTCATAAAACTGCTGTAGTTTGGCACAGGTTAAAACCGTAAAAAAAGAGAAAAGGGAAAGAAATCAGGTTGCCTAAAAGACAGCTTCCTGCCGACTGTTTTATTTTGTTTATATCTGGTGTTTCTTGCGGTATTCAGATGGTAGTAATAGACTAGCGCGGGAGCTGCATGTCTTGTCATCCGTAGTGTATCAATACGTTTTCATAATGACACAATAACCTGAACCCTGTAACAGTTTATGATCCATTTGAGAATTCTTATGGATTCGCGGAGTGACGGAGACCTCAGAAAAGAACTTGACTGCTTGCGCAGAACGGGTGCTGTGACAGGCAAAACTAGCGCGCCTGTGATTTAGTTGCTAAGGAATCATATTGATCGGATTCGGCATTAAACTTTTAAGTTTTTTTTTTTTAAAAAAAGTCAAGCTGGGTAAAAAGGGGAAAAAGCAGCAGTGTGGTTGTGCGGGCCTGCAGTACAGGTAAACCGCCGTGCCGCTGCTGCTATTGATTTGCGATGATTAATAAATATGATTTTATGCATTAGCCACGTACTGCGTCCGTGATGATGCTTTTCTCAGAGCGGAAGAAAATTGCTTCTTGCTCCTTCTTTTTCATTGGCGATTTCTAGTCAATGATAAATAAAGAACTTGAGCAGGAGCGGAGGGCCGCGCCGCAGCGTGCACCCTCGCAGCCATCGTAACATTTGTAATGGTGCTAATTTCCTGCTGCTCTTTAAAATACGCTTCCACATGAGCTCTCCAAAGCCCTAAAAGCCTGGCATGTAAAGTAAATTGTTTGTCACTTGCTGACGACCTGCCATATTTATTGTCAGGAGAAATGGACATTAGTTGGGGAAGCAGTTGTTAAAGGCCAAAGCATTTTTTTTTTTAAGGATGGCAAAGATGTGCGAGGGCTTTCCTTTCCCGAACAATGAGCCACCCCTTCAGACATCAAAAGACAAGATAATAAGACACTTCAAGCACAATTCAAGATTATATTCAACATCTAAAGGCTCATCTCTTGTCAGTTTGCATTTACTCTCCCAGGGATGTGATGCTTCTATCATCATTCTGTCAAGAGGAGTCTGGCAGGAGCGGCGAGGGCCCCTCATTTCACACACTTAGTGTTTTTTATCAAATAGCCCGCGCTCATCCCCACTCAGCCCCGACGGAGGGATAATTTGAAGAAGGTCGTGCACAAGTACAAAAATCCGGCGCTGATTTGAGTGATTAGAAGGCATTAAAATTGCACGTTTGCGTTCGCCCCTGCGATGGTTTGTCGGTTTATTTAGTAATGCACTGGGGAAACGTTAAAAAGTGGGCTTTTTAACGCAAAAAAAAAGAGAGGTTGCTTAAAACAACCCGCGAGCTCTTATTTAGCAAATATTTTGAGCGGAGAGCTGGCTTAAATGGTGGTGTTTTAATACAACCTGAAAGGGGGTTCGCCTCCCCTTTGCCCTCCAAGAGGGGGATGTGGAAGCTCCAAAGGTGAAATCTTGGCCCGCTTGGACTCATTAAGACTTCACTCCCTGGTGATTTTTGTCCTCTGAAGTCCTGCTGGAGTCGCAATTGTGGAGGCCGGATTCAGCATAATATTAAGAGGAGAGAAGCATTTTCAAAGCGTGTTTAGGGATACCCGAGTGCAGATTAGAGTAGTGCAATGTCGGTACGGTTATCTGGAGATGTTACTGCTCCAAACACACGTGAGAGCTTTGATTGGAGGGTATTCCTCACCTGAGGATCCGTCTCCAGCATTTCCTCTCCTTTTCACTCTGCAAACTCGCAATGTGGGATCTGATGTGCGATTCACGATGATTTTTCCCAGTTAAAAAAAAAGCAAACTGCCTATCTGACTTGGCAGACTGTAGCCAAAATCCCCATTGAAATTGGTGGGCTAAAAGCTGCATTTATTTTTGCAACCGCTGCCTCACTAAATCCCATGCAGATCCCCCAAAGAGACACGAGGGCAAAATTTAGCTCCTCGCAATATCCTCTGCCTAAGGAAACTCCTGAAGAGGCTGTTGAAGCTGTTGAAAATCTGCAGCCATTGCGACTGCTCGGGCTTTTCAGGGAAGCAAATAACACTGGTGCTTGAGCAAGTCCTTCCTGGCATCTCGACTGGATGCCGGGAATGAAACTTCCCTGCGAATTCCTTTTGTGGTCAGTGTTACGTCTCCTGTTGAAACCAACGGGATGTGAGGGTGTTTAACCCCTCTTAAGGCCTCTGTGCATTTAATATATCAACACAGTGTGCAGTTTTCTAGGGAACTTGTGAGAGGAGGTGAGTGTGCGTTAAAACGGCTGCGGGTGTTCGACCTCCTAGGCTGCCGTGTCCAGAATGAGCAGCAGTTCTTGTTCACGGATCTGTATTCAGAAACTTGGCCCCTTCCTGCTGGATTATTCCGGAGGAGAATTTATTGCTGCAGGAAAAGCCATAGACACGATTCTGGGGAGCTCCATTTGGCTCTGCTCCACACTAACCCCCCAAAAACCAGCATCTTGGAGCACCTGAGGAGAGAGGGTGATGGAGCTTGTCCAGGATGTACAAGAGCGACTAGGAGTGAAGAGCTGATATGACCAAAGGGAGCAGCAATGATCTCTGCAAAAGGTCTTTATTTATTTATTTTATTGGTTTTTTTGCTTGTTTGCTTTAGTAGTACGGGATTTCTTTGCTAAGTTTTAACCCGGTTTGCGGGCCAGATAGTTCCCTCCCGCGAGCGACACGCGCGGGGAAGCCAAATACGGCTGCTCGGTGCCAGAAAACAAGCCCAGCATTCCCACGTGCAGCAGCTGCTCCCTTATTCCCAACTATTCAGCCCGTGGAGTGACTGCGCAGTCCATTGGAAACACTCGCAGTGGGACCCGGGCAACGAAAACGAATTCCCACGGATGAGGCTGGAGGAAAGCGCTGCTTAACGCGCTGTGGATGTGCTTTACGTTTCCACCTATCCCTCGTACAAGTAAGAGGGATAGGTGGGAGCTTTTGCTCGCGTAATTGCATCGATCTGCTCTGTGCTGCGCCCCGGCTGCTGTTGCGACCACTCTCGAAGCCGCTCTGGGAGGAATTACCTGGTTTTGAGAGGGAATCGCGTGATGGAAAGCGCCCGTGTAAAGGGGAGAGGAGGACTTCGCAGCTGGTGTGCATCAGCACGGTGTTTCTCAAGCATATATGTCCTTAAATACGCAGTTCTGCTGACTTGAAAAGGAGCCTGACAAAGGTGGAGGGGCTAATTTGGACACTGCTGTGCGTTTTGGGGGTATACAAAAGCCCCCGAAGCCTTCATGAGTGCGCAAAGAGAGCAGGAGGAACACGTGCTCATGTAAAGCAAGCGCACGTCCAAGTGCGCGCGCAGTGATGCCCCGGGTGATGCTGCGTGCTGCTGGATTGGTGCTTACACGAGGTGCCTGAGCCTTGTTTTCATGGGTAAGTGGAGGTGAATAAGCGCGCACAAATGTGTTCCTGAAGATACAATTCAACCTTTTTTGTGTTTCCGTTCAGCTGTTTTTCTCTTTAAACCGTTCCTCCCGCTGCGGTGGCTCCCCTCAGAATATTCTTGCCCAACAAGCAGCTCATTAAATCACTGGTGAGATTCTGCAGATCAAACCCTGGATATTGCACTGTGAATTCACGCTTTTAGGCGTTTTCTGTTGAGATGGAACTGTTGCCTGGCCTAGTAGAACTATTGAAATGATTGAGCTAGCTCCTTAGTAGTGGAACTCATGACTATGAAGTCAGTCATTTGGAGCTACTCTTGCCTATCTCTCTATTCATGTTGCGGCATAAAAGCCAGACTCTGGGACCCCTTAGCCAGATTTTAAGCTATATATCACCAAGATCAAGGGGTAAAGAACAACTTGGTTTTATGAAAGTGACTGACAGCCCTAAATATGCCGATAGCCAAGACCAAGTGTTGATACTGAGTTGGGAACCACAGCCGGCGCGGAAAGAGGCTGCTCTTGTCTGTGCTTTGGAAAACACGAGAACCTGGAGATACTGCATTTCTACGATGCCTTTTGTCTGGGGGAAGATACCACGATTTCTGGAAGATGGGGAAGATGCTTTTTGGCGGTAGCTGGCCCACGTTGGCTACAAGTTGGGTGGGATGGTGTGCGCGGGTTCCAAGTGGGCAGCCCAGCGCCCAAGTGACTTTGGAAAGCGTCACTCCTTGCACGGAACGTGCACGTTACAAGGGAGCCAGGTAAAGCACAGCAGAAATGAGCGATGCAGTACGGAATCAGTCTTAGAAAATCAGTCTTAGCAAAGGAGCTAATAGCAGAAAATGGAGTTTATGATGCTTTGAATGCAGATACCTCTCGTCGTGACAAACGACAGTGTAAACGTATGCGACTGTGCATTCCTGGTGGAGAATATGACTTTTCAATGCAGGTCTTCTCAAGCAACCGATAGCTATTGAGAAATAACTTTCTCTAGGGTATTTTGCTGGATTATTGCTGTTGAAGGAGTGTGACTCCTGCCCACGTTGCATGTTCTGGTTGCAAGAATGGTTTCCCCAATGCAATTGGGGGACAATTCTCACGAGGACTGTGCAGGGAAGTTCCTCTTCCTTTTTCATCCATCAACTTGCTCAGGACAGAACTACCTCCTGCTGTCTATATTCCTTCCGTAAAGCTCCTATGGATCTGGCCCATATTCTCATGACAGAAGAGCTAATTTCCATCTAACCCCATCAAGGTGATTTACACCCGGACTCGGTGAGCCCAACAGGCTCGAGTGGGAACGTGTTAGACCAGCTGAACATGGACCTGCCCACAGTGCAACGCAGGGAAGACATTTCTACTTTGGGATTACGTTTTTATCTCAGATGCAGCACAGCAATATAAAACTCGTAAAACTATTTATTTTTTATAATCATGTACTGCTGTAAGTCACAGTTTTAGCTGACATTCCCCACTCTTTATTGACCTGTTTTGTGAGATTTTTGTAAACCAGCTAATAAACCTTTGCTCTCCCTACTGTTAAGAGTAATACAGTACATAACACTCACAGCTGAAATAAAAAGTATGGTTTAGATAATTAAAAACTGTTCCAAGTGTCTTAACAATAAACAACTTGATATTTGATCACAAATGCACTTCTGTGCTGCATCCCACTCAGTACAGGGCACGCTCCTTGATTCATCTTTGACATCCCTTTTCAAAACATCTATTTTTCCGAGTCTGAGTTTAATTTATATGCCTCGGGCAGGGTAGTTTGCACTTCCCCATAGCAGGGGGGTACCATGTGTGGTAGCAGTGCCTTGGTCTTCATTTTGGAGTCAGTCCAGCTGATGGAGGCTGCTTGGGGAAGTGCTGAGTGAGGGATTCGACTCATTTATTCTTTTTAAAGAGTAAGAGTTAGGAGCCTAGACACTGGGCTTGTGGCCTTCATGAGCTTCTGCTGCTCAAGGTGCATCGAGGTCATGGCGTGATGCTCAATCCCATGCGGACACGTGAGGAATGTGCTCCCTACCAGGCGATCCAGGACTTGCTGCATGAGAAGAGCGTCTGTTGTCTTCAACAGCCAACTTGCAAATTCAGGACCAACTCCCCAAGAATCAGTGCTGGCGCTAATTATTATAGATCACGATGCTGCTGCTGCTGATTATTATTGCTTCTTGTATGAACTAAAACCAGTTCGTCTGTTCCTGGTTTGCTCTGCATTTAACGAGAGTGGTTAGGAAAGCACGTTCCAGTTGTAAGTACTTGGTTCGCTAGAGCTCTGCTGCTAACGGGCTCTGCTGAGTTAGTAGTGACTGTCAAAGGGCTGTATTTGCTGCCTGAGGAATATTAATGGGAAGAACTCATGCATGGAAAAAGAAGTTAGTTGGAATTTACATAATACTTCCAGCACCTGCTTGAGTGAACGGTTAGATTATTGTACAAGGCTGACTCAGTGCAAATGCTTCAGCTTCTGCCGTTCTCAGTGGATTAGTAAAAATAATTGTGTGTTTGACTGAGGAATTTATATTGTGTTGGAGAGTCTTTGAGCAAACACTAGAGGGAAAAATACATTACGGGGCCTGGCGAGCTGTGCACGGGGGGAACTGTGCGCTTAAAGCAGAGCTGCATCTTAAGGAGTTGTTTCATTTTACTGCTGGTGAAACACCTCCTATTTTAATCAACTGTGAATGAATAAGATCTGGGGTCTAAATTGATCAGGGAAGTTTATTAAACTGTAACTATCATGCAGTATTTACAGACGAATAAGGAAAACCATTACAGTTTTGAGGAGCAAAGTTAATCTAGATCTGCGAGGATATGCCAAGGTCCAGCCTCAAAACTCAATACTTTGCAAGAGGAGCATACGGTTTTTCTTGTGCATGTGTTTACGTAGCTCCTCAGGCTTCGCAAGGAGGGAAAAAGGGGCATTTATTTATTAAGGTGGAAACATTTAAGTTTGCTAATCTGCTCAGCTCCTTATCTCTCTTGACTTGTTCCTGTTTAAGGTTGCAGTAGTTACTGATATGGCAGATGCTGCCTGTTAGATTCCCACTAACCATACGAGGAGCTGAAACGGAGCTGCTCCAACCTGCACACCCGAGGGTCATCTGGAAGAGAGAACAAAATGAGATGGTAACGCGCTTAATGTCCTCCAGGCTTCTCGTGCATAAAAAAATAAAAAATGAAAAGTGTTGCATGGCTTAGAGGTTGGCATTGGGTACTCCGAAGAAGGTAACAGGGAAACCAGATTTGTGGTTGGAAGTGCAACCTTAAACTTACCAAGTGAGTTTACACCATAAAATATAAACCTGTACAATTACAATTACAATTTCAAAACAATTCCCTGTGCTGAGATTAGATTTTGGTTTGCTTGGTGCTTTCATTCCAGATCAACCTGGCTTTTACCAGTATTTTAGGTTTTAATAATGTGATCCTTTCCTCTTTCATAGCAATTTCATTTCTAAATTTTGAAACTTATTTTTTAAAGTGTAGAACCAAGTCTTAGGACATTGACTATCATTTTACTTATAGATGCAGTTAGGTGTGTAGGCCTTCTGAAAACCAGGAAAGCTAGTAAAAGTTTGTGTTAAATGAATGCCAAATGTAATTACTCTTCTTACTTGTATCAGACCTGACAAATAATCCTCCTGGTATTACATCTTACTAAAATGGAGTTAAAGCAGTTTGGGGAACCCCAGGAAATACCACAAACATTCTGGACGGTCTAGAGAAGTGTCTGGAGTCGTCTGCTCCGACTCGGTGGATTCTGAATAGTTATTTCTCTGTGAAAATAGTGAACTTGGCGCTTTGGGATGTGCATCAGGTTTCGTCATGGGTTTATCACTCATTCACGGTTTTAATTCTGGTTCTTGCATGAGCCGTTCACTTAAAGGCAATTCTCCAGCATTGAAGTAACTGATAGTGTTTTGCCTAGTGCAGTAGAAATGTGTTTGGGCCATCTCTTTCTAAGATGATATCAACTTGTAATTATGAAACTCAAGTACTGTATGTGGTTTAATTGGTTAGGGCCAAGCTCCAAACGAACCTACGCCATAAACCACTATAACCACGGGCACTGACTTATTTTAAGCAAAATTCACTGTATTTAGCTGGATCTGCAAAAATCTTCATACTCAAATACGTCCAGCGAGAGGGAGACCGTGAGGTCCTACAGCAGCTTTCTGGCCGTGTTAACAAAATTCCTTTGTGGGAATTCAGTCATCTTTAGCATCGGGGAGGTGATGGTTCTGGCGATGGTGATCGCCTCCCCGATGATAGTACCTACTTATCCATCTCCCAGTAATTTAAAGGGGAGCCGCAGCTCATCCATCTTTTTCCAAGAGTTACAATGAATATTTGGCTGTAGGAATTTAGCATTTACCCTTCATGGGTCAGCGCATAGGTTAGTCTTAAAGCATCTTTAGGGAGAGTTTATTCTAATAAAACCTCTTTACACCCCGCATACTGTCCTACTATTTCATGCTACTTGAACGAAAAAAGAAATAAGCAGAGTAGCAGGCTACATATCCTAATAAGTCACATATTTTAGAGCATCCCCACAAGTTGTGGATCATGTGGACATTTTTTTAGGGAGGAAATTAATGGAAATATTTCACTTTTGTCATTCTGTGGGAAAGTAGATATCCATAACAGAGGAAGGCTCTTAGGTTATTGTTTTGAGGCAGTATTCTTCTTAAAGGAAAACATTTTCATATTCCTTCTGTTGTTGGCTTCTCATGCAGTGCTAATTTTCATTGATTCATCATTTGCATATAGAATGATTTAACTGAGGAGTTACAAGAAGAAAATGAAGTCTTAATTTTATATGAAAATGTTTGAAACCACAGAATAGAGGGTTTTTTTTTAGATTTTTTTTTTAATATACCTGCAGCATACTTGTCTTACCCGATTCCTATCCTGAACACTTGCTGTGTTTAATAACACACAGGATTGGCTTGAAAGGTGGTTTTTGTAGGCATTGCAAGGACTTTGCTCTTTCTCCTGCAGTGATTTAGGGCCAGAATATTCTAGCAGAAGATTTGGGCATTTAAGCATCTCTGAAAATCTGATCCATAAAGGTTAAATTCCTTTTTATTTATTTTTTTTCCCCTAGATGAGATTTAGGCCCTGTATGTGGAATGAGGACTCTCAAAAAACTCAAGAAGGCTCAAACAGGAGAAGAGATTCAAGGGGCATAAATTAAGGCAGTTTCTTACTTCTCCATGGACTTTCTCGTAAGCATTTCCAGTCACTTAAGCTTAATGCTAGAGCCTAAGCGTTTTGAAAACGTGCCTTATCCTCCCTCCACCTCCGTTTCCAGTTTGTGAAGCGGGGATAATAGTTTGCCCCTATCTCCCAGTGATAGAAACATTAAACGATTGGAAGGTTTCCCCGCGCCGCGCTGACGGAGGCCGCGCAAACACCTCCGACAGCAGAAAGGTAAGTGGGGTTGGCAAAGCAGAGGTCGCGAGCAACTAGAGATGAGATGTAGAAAGGGGCAAAGCCGAGCAAGGCCTGGCAGGCCTGGTAATAACTTCATATACCGCATTATGTCTAGCAGGGAGAATTTCAGCTTTCCCTGACCTTTATTCTGTGCCTTTTTCCCCCTCGATTTTATTTACAGTTACATGTAGTGACATTTGTACAATTTCACGTTTGTCAAAGAGAGAAATCTTGCAGCTTTCTTTCGGACTTTGTTTAAAATTTTTGTGCGTGTGAGAACACATGAGATTAGCCTTCTATTAGCTACCCTGGCATAGGATTAACTCATGCAGCGGGGGTAAAACGCTCGCTCTTGTAAGAGTAATGGGTGTAGAGGTGCGTGAGTGCTTGATCTGCTGATTCTGGTGTATATCACAATAATATTTGCCATGTTACATGGGGCATATTGCCAGGAATATACTTTATTAAACTCCAGTCGAAGTTTTGTTAAACTTCAACTTGGGGGGACCTCGTGGAAGGTTCCTCTCCAAACCTCAAGAAGTGTCGTGCCTCGAGCTGCCCACGTTAAAGGCATCAAAATCCCGCTCTTGTTCCCGCTGACGTTTACAAGCTGCCACCCTTAAGACCCTTATAAATTTAATCTGATTATTTCCCGTTTTAAGCACTTGACTACGGTCCAGTTTTCTTTTAGCGTGAAGATCTGGGTGGCGAAGTGACTCTTTGCTGAAGGAAAGGATGAGAAGAGCGCTGGAAATAGCAAGCGTATTTGTGAGAAGCGTGTGAAGAAGGAAAATCCACCCTACTTAACTACAAGATTGTGTGTAAACCTGATCTCTTGGAGCCATCACTATACTTTAGGCGTATATATGCACATATAGACCCACACATCCTGCATAGAGACGTCTCATCGTCTATGGAGCCTTAAAAAACAAAGCATTTTAGCCTGTGTTCTGCTTAGCATGGAACTTCTAAAAATGCGCATGGATTTGGAACATATATATACACACGTACATAAATGTATTTTAAAATGTTACACACATGTAAACATTTTAAAATACATCTACGCATACACGTACAAACATGTATATCTATTGCTGCCATCTACAATGCATTAAAAAAAGCCATTCCAGTTTTGTGTTCTGCTTATTATGGAACTGGTTACAGATATGTATGGATAGCATCTGTGTCGGTGCATCAGTTTTTTCAGAAGAAAGCTCTATAGAGGCATGCAATCCAAAGTTGCTTGGTATTTTTAAGCTGAAATTAGATTCATTGCTTTGATTATTCCATCGTGGGCCCCAAGTTACATTTGAGTGTCCTTCACCCTTTTCTCCTTTATTATTTATAACCCACACTCTTTGAGCAATGACCAGGACTAATCTGTAACCTTCTGTCCTTCTGCCTGATTCGTTCTCTTTGAAACACAAAGATTGAAGCAAATACTCCCAGCCTCTCCGTTAAAACCCAGGCACATAGATATTTCTCCCATATTTCTGAGCCCGAAATAAGACTTAATGGATGTTTTGCTTTTCTAATTCAGTCTCGGTGGACCTACTTCAAAGGAGAATAGCAAAGGACAAGGAAGTAGGTATTTCATATTCACTGTATTATAAAGTGCCTCCTGCACATGCATACGTGGAGGTGTCCTATAGCCCTTCACCACAGGGCCGTCCGGATTGTTGGATTAATGCATCCCTGTTTTTGTTGGATTAATGCATCCCGGTAGTTTTTGTTTGCCCCGCGAATGTGAGCCGCACCTAAATAAATAAATTAAATAGCAATTCATTTGTGCTCACTCTGCATCACAAAGAAGTGGGGCAGAAAACAGCATTAGCGGCGAATCCCCCGGGGACCACGGAGCCTCGCGGGGGGCTGGTCCTCTGAATGGTCTCTGTCACCCCCTGGCAGCTAATGACTGAAACAGGATCCGTGGCCACTGGGAGCTTTTAATTTCCTTACGTTGGGCAGGCTGCTCTGATCCGATGCAAAGTGACAGCTACCATTGCCGTACAGCTCATTAACAGCTTCTGCCCAAGCCGGGCTGCGCTGTGTTCCCGGGATTCCCGCTTGTCCCGGCTCGAATTCTGCCTCTGGATACGGGATAAAATAACACGGTTGCAGGTACGGTAAATGCAGTGTCTTAGGTACCTCAGGAAAACTTTGTGCGATATATTTAAGCTTATCTCGAGGCGGAACGACTCATGCTCATACTTCAGAATAATACGAGAAAACTCAGGGATTTATTTGCTTGGTGAAAGATCAGTGATAAATCATGGAAGTGCAAGGAGCGGGTAACAGGGGAAGCTTTCCAGGAAATCTGGGGAATGTCAGGAAGGTGGGAGTTCAGGCAAGAGGACGAGGAGAGAGTTCAAGGAAATATTTGGGAAGTTAAATGGAGAGCCAGACAGCTGTCTGTCAAGCACGGGCAGCCAAACCTAGGGTAACTTTGCGTTGGGTTTGTGTCATTTTGTAAACACGAGGAAATTGCAGCCAGCTCTTCTCTCTTCAAAATCAGGGAAAAAACCCTTTTGAAATATATACAGGACTTTATTTTTATAGCAGGGATATATAGGGAAAACTGCATTGGCTGTGTCAGCAATTTTGGATCTTTTTTTTTTTAATAGGCCTCTTTGGGTTATTATATGTTAGAAAAGCAATCCAGTAAACCAAAGAAGGAAGAGGCTGGATTTTCCATTTCCAGAGGGACCATTTGTATCGAATAGGAAAATACTGGAATGGGACAACATCCCTCTGATTATCCCTTATCCTTGCCTCTTTGAGGGGAGCAACGTGTCCCGCTGTAGTGTAGTAACCCCAACATAGCTGATGAACTCCAGAAGGGTGTCCTGAATAAGATGCAACACTGATGTTTGCTCTAGGTTGAGTTTATAGGAGCGTTTTAGTGGTGCTTCATGTTAGCGTCCTGGGTCTTGAGCATCTCAGACTCAGAAGTCCGTAACAAAAGTTTGTGGTTACAGTAGCTCAATGGATCTAGCTAATTTACAAGGGTACAAACTTTTAGCAACTCCTTTTCAGCTCAGTGAAACTGAAGGTGTTCAGCATTTTCAGTGGCTATAAATTAAAAAAAAAAAAAAAACTCCGAATTTGGTCCACAAAATCCTCTGTGGGTGTTTGCTCTCTCCCCACTCTTGACTGAGTGTGAGATTGATTCGAGTTCAATTGCCACGAGAAGTCTTGATTAGTGCATGAAATAATTAGCATCATCCGAAAAGCTGTGTCCTATTGTAGCATTTAGTGCGTGCAATCGAAGCTCATTACGAGTCCATAAGAGACGTACGACATAGCACGACTATTTTAAGTTGGAAGCTTTGATTTTAGGATGGGCTTTTTTACGTGCGAGAAAAGGGCAAATCCTGAGCGTGCTGGAATGAGTAGCATTGGTAGCAGTGTTGACCAAGGTGATTCAGGTGATTCAGGCTGAGCAGTGTGTGTTTTTGCGCCCATTTAAAGAAGTATTGTCAGTATCAACGATGCATTTTTATATTTTTGCAAGAAAAGCTACATTTTTTAAACGTGTGTGTATATAAAATACCCTGCTACATGTCCTAACTTGCTGGTTCCTGTGTCATCTCCTGCTCATCACTCACTTTTGTTTCAATAAGACATGCAGTAATGTAAAAAGAAATGTAATTCAGTAATGTAAAAAAGATACATCATAATGGAAGCATGTCTCAGTTTCTGAAAGGTAGTTTTTAAGCCCATGACAATGTTCTTCTTAGGGAAACAGATAAGTATATGTATAATTTTAAGTATATGCAGATGATGCTCACAGAAAGCAAGGCGGTTGGCCATACACAAGCTCCATAGTATCATGAAGAGTGAGATTTTCTTTTCTTAGCCCTATCTGGTGCTGCTGAAGGTGGCAAGCTGCTACCTCAAGTGCAGGGACTTGCACCAAGTATCGCTCCAAAGACATTTTTCACTTTTTGCTTCGAATAACTTTAAGGCCTCTGTTGTTAAACTACTTTTAAGGGCCAAATTAACCCACTGCATGGAGATTAACCTGCCTTATTCGGTAAAGGAGGAAAATTCCAAGCAAAATGAAATAAACCATTTGTGTGTTATAATTAGAGATGTTAAATTAAATCTGTATGCAGGCAGACTTTTCAAGTGCCGTTTGCTTCTCTCAAAATAAGTTAAATATTATGGATAATGGGACTTAATGGCCCTTAGAATGTTTTCACCTCTGACTGCTCTGCAAGGGGCCAAAAATCAGCTGACTACCAAGAACCTATTTAAGATCCTATTTTGTGGCCTCTTTTTACACTGTTCTACCCAAAGTGCAGCGGGAGTTTTTCAAGTGGAAAGGTTACGTGAGCGAGTTAAATTGCAGGGTCAGATGTTGCTCCTGGATGTGCATGAAGAATGCAATTGATGATGATATATGAATCAGGCCTTAGGTGGTAAAATACCTGGAATTGGGGTATTTTACTCTAAGCTGAAGGATAATGTGTGTGGTCACATTTTCAGAAATAGGTTGTGGCTGTGTACTCTTAGGAATTGTTTCTAAAATAAGCACTCTGTATTGGCTCCCATGAACGAGAGTATGTTAAAAGCTGAATAACTACAAGAAGATCAGCCCCTAAAACCATTGCTGTAAACACCATGTGCTGTTCTGTGAGGTCTTTGTATGTGTTTTATTTAGTGGGTGTTTATTTGGCTGTTTTTTTGTATGGTTTTTCAATAGCACCTTGGATTTCTCGTGTCTCGTTTCTTGAGTTTTGAGGCACCCCGCTTCTTGTGTTCACATTTCTGTTCTTTAAAGCCATGAAAAGCGGAGGTGTTGCTTGTTTTTATTTATTTATTGGAAGAGGAGGAGAAAAAAGAGGGAAGAGGGGAGTGGGTGAGCAAGTAAACTCAAAGGTAAAATTGGGAAACGTAGCATCTCTGTGATGGTATCAGGCTGGTACTTACCTGCTTGTTGCACTTTTCACAGCACCAACCTCGATGGACTTACACATGTCCGTCTGGGATTGGTTTTTCCTCCTTTTTTACTACCTGGTCCAGAGGCACAAACATTTCAAATAAGCCTGGTCCTTTCTGATTTTGAAGACCAGGCAGGATTGCAGTTTAAATGCCTTATTTATTCTCTTATATATATCTCATTTTGTTTAGGTGACTCCCATTGAAGGCCTGGGAGGGGAGGCTGTCTGTGCCCAGGTTATTCTAGCTCCAAGGAAGGGGAAACGGTGTTTAAAAAAAAAAAAAACCCATTTAATCAAATGGCAGCACTTGGGATTTCATTTAGTCCACATTACGGGAGGAATCCGGAGCCGCGGCGCTCCCACCTGCTGCCCGGCCGCGGCGAGGCAGCTGAGCCGGCCGCCGAGCCACTTTCACAGCCCAGGAAGCGTGACATTCCTTGTTACCAGGGGGAGGAAAGGCTAATTGAGAAGTGTGTATAAAAGCTGTAATGAGCAGCATTTACATGTATTGATTAGAAGCAGGGCCACCGTCTCTCATTTATCACCGCCGGCAGCTGTGAAATTCTCCCCACGCCGATTGGCACGGCTCGTATTCCCGCTCCCCTGCTTCCTTATTGCTTCCTCGCGCCCCCCCTGCCCGCTCCGGAGCAGCGTGCGGATCCGCCGGCCGGAATGGGCTCGTAATTACTGCGGCTTCTCCACCAGCTGCCACAATTGCCAAACCGCTGGAGTGAAAAATTCCATCCCGCGTTTCCGAGTTTTTTTTTTTACATTACCGCCGCATAATCATATTTGACGAATAATTAACCTGGGTTAATACTTCAGGGAGCCATTTGCAAGTAAATTGATAAGGCGAGCGCTGTCGAGGCGCGCGAGGGCCGGGGGCTTCGGGAAGCTGCTTTGGGACGCGGCACCTCCGACCGTCTTAATTAAGAGCGGCCGCTGGGTGCCGGGCTCCGGGCTCGGCAGGAGCAAGAGGATGGGGAATCAGCTCTGATTTAACTCTCTGTATCCTTGTTTTCCTTATGGACATGGGGCAAGGGACGGGAATGAGTGCGCTCTGCCTTTTGCATCCAGCAGCGCATCCCTGTGGGACAGAACCTCTCCGGACGGGGTTAAAATCGATGGGAATTTTTCCCTTCGGACTCAGTGGGATGGGATTCCCACTTTGAGGTAGGTGGAAAGCCTCCCCGGGAGACTGGTTCTTACAATTCACCTCTTGTAAAGAAAACCTGCTTGTTTTCTATACCTATACTGCCTTTTATTCAATGATTCAGGCATCAAACTCATAGAGAGGGTGCAGATGAGTGGAATTCCAGGGAATTTCCAGGGAATTTCCGCGGTGTTTGCCTTTCTGGTCTAACGTTACCAGCATGCAGGCAAATACCTTTTCCTCAAGGAAAATACAACTCCACTCAAGCCTAGCTTTGGGCACAGCAGGAAGCCGGAATTAAAGAAGTTAAATAAGTTTCATGTTATTGCAAAGCTCAGAATTACACGCTGTTTTGCTTCTTTAATTCTTTATTTTGTCCACGTAGCCTGACTTCTCAGATTCACTGGAGAATCTTATAATGGACATTCAAATGCCTTTCTCTTTCTGAGGATGAGGGCCTGAAAAGAGGCCGTAACTGTTCAGAAAAAAAAAAAACACAAGAATCAACCATTTAACAATTCCATAGAAATTGGGAATTTGTTATCTTTTCTATCCTTCCAGCCTAACTCATGATGTTTAGGAACATTTGGTGTGCCAGTCACAATTGCAGCCTTGGTGGGCCATAAAACTGCCAAGCTGTAAATCAGGAGGACAATTAATAATTATTATCCACTTGCCAACATCCCAGAGCCGCTGGTGCGTGGAATAAGGAATAGGGAAGCACAAAGTGGAATGAGGGAGCTGCTCCGTCCCCAACCTAGGGTGCTCTGTGATAGGATCCCATGAGCCCTGAACGTGGCTCCTCACTTGTTCCCTGCGAATTGCTTGGAATGGGTGATTAATGAGCACGTGGAATGAGCTATTTAAATTATCTCACCGTTAAGCAAAGAGAAAACCCATCAGGAGGCGATTAAACAGAAATATATATAACAGGGTTTTAAGAGACCAAAGTTGTTGTTCGCTAGGGCGACCGGCAAGAGGGATGCGGGTGGGATTATTCCAAATTGGACATTGGGGCTGCAGTGCCGGGAAGAGCTCCCTTTTGCCCATGTGCTGACAGCAGTTTGGATAGGATGGTGTGAAACCATGAGCCTGGTGAGTGGAGGCAGTACCTGTTCTTTTCCTGAAAGGTGTAATATTTCTTTGAGGAGTATATGGAATGCTGAATGTCATCTTTCTGTTGTGGCCTTTACGTTAAACACTAAGGGCTTGTAAAAAGTAACTTAATTCCCTTAAATGTGCAGTTTACCCCGTTCTTACAGAGAACCGAAGGATCTGTGAGCTTCTTTGTGTCATATGAAATCTCCCAGGTTTTTTGGAGCATTCCAGTAGGAGAAGTACCAGGAAAAAATGTGGTATTTTTGTAATTTTCAATATTTTTGCTATCTTTTTCTGCATAAACTCAGTTTATTTTTTTAAAATAAATCTCTTTCTCATCATAGAGGAAAAGGGGAGGCCAAATGCGGGATTTCCTCCTCAAGCCTCAGGCTGTGAGCTCGACTTATTGAGGCAGCCGTATGAGCCCCGTCTAAGCCCGTATTAAGAACGTGGTGTGGAGTTTCCATAGCAAATGTGACGATAGAGTCGAGCCCACCGCGTTGACTCGTTTCCTAGTGGGTCAACACTCCCCTTGCACCGAGTTGGCCTCCAGAAGAGATGCTAGAAAGGAGGCAGGAGCATCAGGATGCTGCCCGTCCCCAATCAGCATAAAAGGAATTAGCCTTTGCGCCGGGTTTTCCTCCGCCTCCCGCATCTGCCCGATTATTTTCACGCCGCCAAGTTGTGGTCCGCCTCATTGTCTGCTCAGCTGTTCCTCGCTTGCTTTAAAGCCGAAATAGGATTGCACGGCATGGCCTGGTGAGTCGGGAAATAAATAAATAATCCCGCCGATGTGGCTGTCTTGCAGGATTCCTCCGGCATGGAAGGAATTCTGCTTTTTCTTTCTTTTTTTAAATTTTTTTTACAGTGGGCTTGTGTGCATGCGAGTCGGCGCTAGGCATTTGTCACCGTGTGAGGTAATGCAGGGGAAAGCAGTTCCTTTCAAAGCTCCACCGTAGCACTAAGTGAAATCAATGGCCACACAATCTAACACAATTGGTCACATATTGATAGAATTAAACACCGCTGTTAACGTGACTTGTCATTGATCTGACAAAAACAGAGTCCGGGCTAAAAGTCGCCTGAAGCCTTTAGACTCTGTTTATGTAGCCAAGGTTGGGAAATTATTCGCTCCATCTGCTTCTAACGTAATTTTTTTTTATTTCCGCTGACAATATTCCTCACTCTGGCAAATACTTCCACAACTTTAACCTCGTCGTCGCCACAGGCGGGAGAGCAGCGCGGAGCTGCCGTAAATACTCGCAGGAGGGACCCGTTGGTCGCGCTGCCGTCTCTCAGGTGCCACCTACAAGTCGTGCTTTTAGGCTGACTGCAAACCCGATAACGTTTGCTAAAGTACCGTGAGGAAGAGGAGCCTGTGTTTGTAAAAGCCGATCTGGGCGGTACTTGCTCCTAGTCGCAACATGTCAGCGCCGCCTCTCTGCACCCGTCGCACCGTCCGGAAGGAAATTCTCACCTGCTCTGGGCACTTTTCTCCTTCGCTCCTGCGGCTCTCCGCCTCCCAGGTACCTGTTTTGTCTGCTGTAGCCTCCGTCGCGTGTTGGAGGATAAGACACGTCCCGTGTTGAAGGGTATGCTGAAGTCTAATGGTAATTGCCTATCAATGCAATTCCCAGGAGCCTTGTGTGTCTGAAACTTCAGTGTGGACCCCAAGAGCTTATTCCAGGGGGTTAAAGCACCCTGTGTGCAAGATGGTATGTCCGGAGCGGGGGTTCACTGCGTGACACAACTGGTAACCCGGGCACCTTGGAAGGAGAACGGGATGAGCTCCTGTATCCTCCAAGGAGTGGCCGTAGCCAGGTCGGAAGAGAGCACCTCATTGAGAGGACAACGAGGCAGAGTGGTCTCTCTTCATATAAACGCTGCTTTCAGCCCCCCTTCTCTCTCAGCAGGCTCTAGGGTGGAAAGTCCTACCACTTGGCAATGGTTTCATGCACCGTCCCAGTGGAGGATACAGCCGGGTTGCGAATACCTGCATCCCACTGCAGTACCCAACGGCTGTACAAAAAGAGCACACGTGTAAGGGTTTTCTCTCCTCTTTCTGCAACAGTGGTTGGACTTTCATAAAAGGTCTTCAGCAATTGCACTCGGGCGATCTGAATGCTTCTAGCCCCGGCAAAATCTGTTGGAGCAAGAATAAATTATGTAAAATGAATTTCAGATGTTTCACAGTGGATCCACGTCTAAAGAGCGCCTGCAGGTTTGGGGAGTCTGCTCTCCCTTGCTGTAGGGAATTCAAGACCTCTTGTAAGATGTAAGGTTGCAGGTTTTTGGAAAGAGGCCTTACCTATAATGGCATTTTCTTACCAAGAAAAATTTAAAAATACCTCAACTTAAGGTGAGAGCAGACTACACAGACATCTCTTAGTATCATTTTCATGCCTTCCCTACATTATTAGAGAAAGCTCAGAAATGGTCATCATTTCATTGGGAATATTCATATTCATTGGGAATATACTGCTTAAAAAATAGAAAGCTCTTCTCATTCACTTAGTGGGCCTTTTCCTTTATATTTTAACTTCTAAGTTGCAAACCTCTAAAGATTTAATGACAAAATCCCCAAGTTTAGTCCATAGGACTACAAGGCCATTTTGCACTGTTTCCCTTTGATTTTTTAATGATCCGCAAGTAGCCGTTGTCCAGAAAGCCAATCAAAATTCATATTAATTAACTTTTTCAAAACTTCACAGGACGCAGAAACAATAACAAACTCTGCTTACTATTTATTCCTGGTCAGCAGAGTAATGATACTCAATTTTAAATGAGGAACTAGTTAAATAACTAGATTTACCCTTCACATTAACATTAAATTTACCTAATCACTTTCTTTATTACTTAGCACACTAACAGAGAATTAAACCTAAATGTCTTAGATACTTATCATAATGATACAGTGCGGTCACAGGAGACATTTTAGGCAGTGCAGCCAGCTGAGTGAAACTTCTGTCCTGTATTTATCTCTTTGTGTCCATAAAGTGTTTAGTTCTTGTTGTAGCTTACTTACACCGTGTAGAATTTAATTTTTTCCCCTCAACTTAGACAACTGGCTGATCAAGAACAGCTCTTTAGTGGGGTTGAGAGATCTATAATAAATTATCGAAGACCTGTGGAGCCAGGATCGTAATAAATTATCCCAAGGCCCATCCGGTCCCTAGCTTTGCAATTGGAATTCATAGGAGCTTGGTCTGACATGTCTCGGGAGAAAGTCTTAATCCTTCAAGTGAAAGCCTGAAAAACTTGGCGTGACAGAGTGTATAAGATAAAGCCATGACGATCTGCCAAGACTATTTTAGAAATGTTGTGCTTAATGGCCTCAGCTATATTTCCCACTTCATTGTTCCTCCCCCAGTGGATCTTTAAGTCTATTGACATGGTGAAATATAGAAGGGCCACCAGGACAGATGAACTTTTAATTATCGCTATGCCACATTTTTCTTGCACTGAGCACCATGGATTCTTGGTTTCATAATTATTTCTGTGTGTCTATAACCATATAAATACAAATAATTCCACTGATTTAAACAGGAGATTCCCATTCACGGCAGGTTCAGGAAGGGGTAGGGAAGGAAAACTGGTTGGGTGCTGTGAGCAATTCAAATGGGGGCTGCAGGCCCCCTGCAACTTCTCTCTCCACTAAATTAATTCCAGAATAAAAGCAAACGTGTGGAAAAGTGTCTGCAGGATCACTACTGGTAGAGCTACTGAATATTCATTTTATTGTAGCTATTTTTTCGATTCTCAGGTGTGTTTGAATTGAGCTGAATTGAACAGGGCTCAGAGGTCTCCATAAAATCCTCTGAAAAGAGATCTTAAAATATCTTTTTCCACATAAAATTATACTGACATTAAAGAGTTTTAGATGGAAAATTCCTTGGGAGTTTTAAATGGAAAATTTCTAGTTGCAGCAACTGGATATGGTGTTGCTTTGAGAAGCCAAGACACCTTCTGTTTTGGTATAGCATTCTTAATTTTTTTTTCTCTATTCTTTTGTAAAAGGTTTTCACCTGGGGTGCATTAAGAGGAGCGTCTCCAGCAGGTCGAGGGAGGTGATTCTACCCCTCTACTCAGCCCTGGTGAGGC
>JAWLRI010000262.1:725973-738546 GCA_034781795.1 Crypturellus tataupa | reverse complement strand
AGAGAGGTTGTGGAGTCTGCTTCCCTGGAGATCTTCAAGACCTGCTTGGGTGCAGCCCTGTGCCATGTGCTCTAGGTGGCCCTGTGAGTGCAGGGGGGTTGGACTAGATGACCTCTAGAGGTCCCTTCCAACCTTAAGCATCCTGTGATTCGTTGATTCTATGAACCCCAAAAAACTAAAAGTGTCTAATTAGATGTTTCTCTTCGATTTGTATGGAACATGTTTCATTGTGCTGCAGTTTAGTATTGCTGTTCAGAGTTTCTATGGCTGCATTTTCTTGAAGTTTCTTGGGAAGAACAGTTGCATTTATCTGTGGTGGATCTTTTTGCTGCCATCAGTCAGTTTTGTGCTCCTCAGCTGGTCATAGTTGTTCCAATTTTGTGGTTCATTTTTGCTTTCGTTTAAGCTCTAGGCTGGGCCCAAGACAGTGAGTGGTTCATGAGGGAAGGGTCAGTTCCAGTTCTGACACGGATTTGTTGTGTCCTCTTGGATGGGACAGTCCTGCCAGGATCGTGGCCAGGGTGTACCCTGGGCCTAAGCGCCACATCAACAACATCTTATTTCAATGACATCTTATTTCTTCTTATTTCTAAATGAAAATTATTCTTATTATTCTTATTCCTAAATGAAAATATGCAGGAGAATAGCTGAACTTGCTTGTTATTTTGGGTTGCCAGAGTTAAGCAACAGGGAGTGTATTCTTCAGGTGAGAACCATATCTTACTCTGCCTGACTGTAGAGCCTCTAAATGCTCCAAAACTTTTATGAATTCTTTTTTTTCCCCTTAATCTGAGGCTTTTCTGAGTAATTCTCACTTTGTGTTGTGCCCTAAAAATAAGTTCGCTGTCTCGGTAGGGAATTCTTGGCCGTGAGGACAAAGCAAACCTCTTGGAGAGCAATAATTCCCCTTGCAGAGCGCGTGTGCCTTATTCAGGGCCAAAACTGTGGCTTGACTTTAAAGGCATGTGTTAAATCATCTAGATGCTCTCTTTCTTTTGGGCAAAATCAGGAGAGCTGCAAAGAAAAAGCATCCGAGCTCTCAGAAGCAGGACGAGCTCCCTGTGAACGACGTGCGCGTTGGCCCACACGGAGCTGAGTGACGTGTCGACACGGAGCGTGCAGCTCGTCGGGTCGAGCACGGATTCAGACGCGTCTATTAGAGCACACGGAGCCGCTCGGGATCTTATCTGCTGGCCGGCTGCCAGCGTCGTGTCCAAGCTCAGCGCTTGGCAGCCTGAGAAAGCTCTGCCTGCGTGCGGCTGGACGTGCCCATCCTGCTTGCTCTGGTGCCGCTGGCCCCAGGAAAAGGCACCGCGCTGCTCCCCTGCGGTATCTGGAGGCAAGTAATGCTCCACGAGAAGAGGAATTTTTGAATAAAAACATGGCCAAGCTTTTGTGTCCCTTGGGGCGAACATACAGGAATCCAAAGCAGGCAAAGAACCTTACAGAGGTGTTTCGACCGTATTGCCAGGTGTCTGTCTAAAATTTGAAATGCAGGGCCTACATTTGCTGTTCCAGTTATGTCCTGCAGGCTAGAATCTCGCAGGATCAAGTTATGGTCAGGATCATAGAAGTGCCTGGTCGGATGTAGTGGACTACCAGTGTAAGCCCCTGTGCTAGAACTGTCCACATCAGGGGATGCTGAGGTGAGTCCTCTCTTGCAGAAGTTGCCATTAAGACCTGCTGTAGCTTAAGCTGCTTCACTGCCCCTTGCCCCTGCTGTGCCTTCTGCTCTGGGCCATGCAGGGAGTCAGGTCAAGGAGCCCATCCCATGGAGAAGAGCATTGAGGTTGTGTCCTGCCCAATCCACCCGATATGCCATTTCCCTGAGCTGAGTTGGGCCACCGCACGGGTGCCTGAAGAGTGATGCCAGCTCCTGGTGTTGCTGCAGATGCAGGGCAGTATAAATACGTGGCCCATGTGCAGAAATACCTGCTGTTGCACCCTCACCTCCCTTGCAAAGGACATGATGTTTAAGCATAAAAATATACGTGCAAAAGGGGTTTGGTTTGGCCGTCGCTTAATCCCTATCACGGTGAAGGTGGACTTGGACTAATTCAGTATTTCACTGCTGGCTTCGTCTTTTGGAGGGAAAGTAATTGCAGAGTTTTTTTTTTTTTTTTTTTTCCTATTCTGTGCTCATCATCTGCAGGTTATCATCGCCCGGTAATAATAACATACTATTTAGACAAGAAGCAGCCACACAAAAGGCCTGCAAAAGTGTAAACCGTAGTAAGGAAATTCACAGAAAGGCTTCGTGGAGCACGGTCATTGCTAATGAACGGGCTGACAGGAATGGAAATTAACACTTTGCTAATCAGCCTGTTTGTAACAGAGGTTGTTGGCATTGTTATTTGTAGTGTATCGAGCAGAAAGTAGTTTGGATTAGCATCTCTGAAGATGGCAAGGGAGTGTGCTCACGTTCCCTTGCCTTGGCTCTCTGGTGTGAATGGACCTGAACAGAAAGTAGAGGGTTACCTGTATATAATGTATATAAATGATAGGGAATACCACAGAGGATGGGAGTTTGATACAGGAGAAATGTAGAGATGAGCTGTTTAAAAGAGTCCTCATTATTTACAAAGATGAGGGCAGTGGCTTCCACCACGCTCCCAGGCGTCCGTCTCTGTGGCAGCCACAGAGTGGAGGAGATTGTGCAGGTCTACCAGATAAATGGGATAAATCAGATAATGAATCTCTAAACCTCAGACTGGGGTTTCCATTTGACTGCTCAGTTTGAGATGCGCATTCTCTCCTGGCCCCTCAGGTGAACCAAGTAGAAGAGATTTTGTGCTCATAATGTTATTAATCACCTTTATCACGTCATTAGTATTTTTTGGTGTTTATTAAAGGTGAATCCTAAGTCCTTGATTTTTGCTGGCAGCCCTCGCGAGGAAAAATGCCCTGTAGCTTTGTGATGCAAAACTCACGAAATTTGTAAAGTGAGTTCGGGGCAAGGGATGGGACTTGAACCTGTGAATTTCCTCCAGGATGTAGGACGACGTTTTTAGCTTCGTTTTGTGCACTTGGGTCCTGGAAAAACAAAGCGCTTAAATCAAATTGTCTGTTGGGTTATAGACTAGAAGTGTGGTGGAAAACTCCCTCTGGTTCCTTGTAGAATACAGTTTGGCTGGATCCCAAGATCCAGCCCCTCTCTCTCGAAGATTCTGTTTTCTTGAAATCACTAAATATGTTGTTTGAAAGTATATTAAAAGAATGAGAATAAGGAAAACATTTTATTATTCCTATCACTTGTGCAGAATTTAAATGTCAAAACATTTTAAACCCCAACTTTTAAGACACAAATTGTCATTTTGTTGGAGGGTGTTCTTTCCTTGCACAAGTGGTAAACCCATAGAAAAAGAGAATTTGTGGTGATTATAGATGGGTGTAGTACAATAAGATGCAGCTGAAAATTGCCAGCCAGTTAAGAGTTATTAATACAATTAAAGTTTTTAAGAATAGGGTCGAGGAAGCTGTGTTTAGATATCTTTTGGCATGACTTTCAGCCCTGCTGAAAGATAAAATGAGATGACATTGAGAAGCAAACTCCCTCAGCAGAGCTTGTACTTATTGCTGTTTTGAATGATTATGCAGCTGCTCCAGTGGAGCCAGATTGATCCATTTCTAGTCAATGGTCATTATGTATCGTTTCCTCCAGAAAATGCAATGCTTTTCTTTTAAGTTGTCCTTTCTGATGGATGTTGTTATGCTGAATCTTACCGCATTGTATAATAGTATTGCAATATTAAGATATTTATGTCTTTTATAAGTGCAGTAGAATAGTGTGAATATGATAGAGTGTTTAAAAATATTTATCTTTGAGGTGGAGGAAACTATCCTTGGAAGATGAGCTGTTCCTAATAAGGGGGAATTTTTCCCTCCATTGCAGCATGAGAGAGAGCAGCGTACGTGGCTGCAGTCTCAAACCACACGCTGATATCTTTTAGGTATTATATTATTAAAGCAACAACATTAGTAGCAGGATCTGTCATCCCTCTACCCTCTTCTCCTGCCCTGTTCGCATTTTACTGCAAAATATTTTTTATTCAGAATACAAAGACATGCTCTGAAAGTAGTTTGCAGGTTGTCTTGCGTTCTACCATTTGAAAAGTCCTTTTAATCAGGATACTTACGGAGAGAAAAACATGTATTTTCAACAACTACTCTGCCTTTATATAAAAAAACACACGAGCAATTAACCCCGCACGTTTTTGTTGCTCTTGAAGTCAGTGTTTCAGGGAGGTTGTCCAAAGACCCTCAGGAATCACTAGTGTGGGCGAGAGGGAGCTCGGAACCGTAAATTTGCCCCTCACACCCGTATATTCCTAGTCTCGTGGCCGCGAGTGACCGTATCCAAAAGCCGGACGCAAGGTTGGGATGCGTTTCAGCAGCGAACCGAGAGGGCAGCGTCGGAAAAGGAGAATTTTCCTCAATAAGAGCTCACGCGCTCAGCCGGCTGAGGAGGGCGAAGGCAAAAGAAATTGTATCTATAAGTCTAAGTAAGCCCGTGGGTGTGTATTAAGGGCTTAACTCAATTTGAAAAATGCTGCCCAAATTCGTGGCTACTGTGAGTAAAGTGTTTCTAACCCTCCGATGAGCCATTATATTTATCCAGCATGACATCTGTTAAAATATTTTTGAATGGAGAGCCTGTACGGAGCATACATAATAAGATAGCTTTTGTGAACACGGTTCTATTCCTGATAGGCAAAAATGGCTCATTTGGAGCCATCCCAATTTTACCCTGTTTAGGCGATTTGCTAGATCCCAGATGAAAATCCACAAGAAAATGTAATTAGTGGAATAAAATTTAGTGTGTATGCCCCAAGGCTAGTTTTTACATTGCAGTGGCTTGGCCATTAATTCTTCTTCTTTTTCTAAGTACTGAAAACAAGAGATGATCAAGTTAAGGACCTAATCACATCACAAAATCAAGTATTATTTTCTAGTGCTTCCAGATACTTTTTTTTAATTATTTTATTATTAAACAAGGTTTTAAAGGGACCAGTCCTCTTTTCATTAAGAAAATAGAACAAGGAGGCTCATAAGCTTTGACCTTGCATCGTGATCTGGAGGGACCCAGCTCATGGAAACGCTCCCGCTGAAATAAAATGGTCAACTTTCTTGAGCCAAGATTTGTAGGATCCGGCTTCCGGTTCGCCAATTTTCAGGCCAAAGCAAATTTTACGGGCAAGTTGTAAACATCTGGGGAATGGGAAGCGTAATGGAAACGCTGACACAACCTTAACCATGGAGGCGTAAGCAGCCCAGTTGTAATCCGGCAGTGCTGTTTTGACAGCAGTTATAGGATAATGCAATACAGGCCCGGAGCACTTTTAGCTAAATGTATCAATATGAATGTAATTTACTTAGACCTCCGTGTAGCCGTTCACATTAAAAATCTCTAGCGCTCTAATATATAGATCAAGACGTTTGCTTTCTTGCTTCCCCCAGACAGGTGTATGTTAAAGCACTGTATTAAATTGTTGTTTCTTCAGTCTTTTCTTCAGCTCACCATTCACTAAACAATATCATAAGAACTATATACCCTTTGGAGTGTTCATATGTAACCAGAGCAAACAGAGGGCATAGGAAAGGTGGAGAAAAGTTAGATATATAAGCAAGAAAAAGTGAATTATTGATTTTATTGACTGGTCTGTTAACTTCTGACATCGCAATAAAGCCTTATTTATTTGTATACAGAAGACTCAATTACATAGATACATATCATTTTAACAACTGGGTTATTTACAGGAGAATTGCAGCTTCATAAATAATATAGACCGGAATTTCCCAAGCTGATGTTTATCCATTGTTCCCTTCTAGGGAGTTCTGGTGTCCACGGATACTCCGCAGAGGAAAGGCCTTAGAATAACCCTAAATGAAAGCAGCGATATTGTAAGAGTGCACATGCTAAATACATGTACAATACATGCACAAGTGTCGTGTTTCAGAAAGACTGAGGCAAAACCTACTGCGTCTTTTTCTTTTATATACGAGGGGTTATGAGTTGCATTTATGCAATTATGTTAAAGGCCTGGGTTTACTCTGGAAACTCTTTTAAAGGCCGTTTCAGCTGAGCAACATGGGTACTTTTTTGCTTCGTTTTAGTGTGTTTTAGCCTGGATTGAGCGTTGAATCAAGGCATCTCTTGCTGAGCACTATGTGAACACGATGTCCCCAGCCAGACGGGCTCACGTCTTGTCACCTGGGAGCGCAAACCTTTAGATATTGGGGTCTGTAGCTCTGTGCATCACTTTATCTTCTGCAATAGAGCTGGGGTCGCCTGCAGGGTTGGGTGCTTCACACCCGGGCAATGCAGCTCTTACCGAAACGCAGAATTAGGGAATTTTCTTTAGAAATACTTCTACTTTCTTTGCCCAGCTCCACATTATGCTTAGTAGGCACGTAGGCATGGTCTGAGGTCTGACATCCTCCTCAAAATGAATAATATGACAAATGGAAGCTGATGCGGGTTTTGTGCTGTTGCGTAATGGGGTTAGAATAATGACAGGACAATAATATAATAGAATTCTGCAAAGCCCTCACTCTACTTGACTTTAAGTGGAAGTAAAATCTTAGAAATGAGAGGGCAATAAAATAATGCTTTGTAAAAAGGATAAAAGAATAATGTTACCTAAGTCTATTAGTGACATAACACACTATGAATGCACTTAAATTAATAGCATCTTTTACCAGCAGATATTTTTCAATTACTGTAATGCTGAAAATATAAACAGAACAATAATATAAAAGTGAAAGCTATGTAAGAAACGGATTTGTTTAAAAATGTGCATCTTTATATAGCAAGGCTTACATACATCTATACGGACGCAAGCGTTTCCGTGGATTACAAGCAGTTCGCCTATTCCATATAATTTAATCCCATTAGGGCGTATCACGGAGCCCTCTCTCATTCCTTGCAGCGAGCTGCTTGCCACTGGGTATTTGGGCAGAGCGAAGTCCCGCGGCTTCTTTTTGCTCTTTTCCCTTCCCGCACGGCGTGTCCTTACAACGAGGTCCTGCCACGACAAGGTGGCGGCAGCCGGGAGAACTTCCAAGATTTAGGCTTGTCCTCTGCTACGCGCCCGGTTTGTGCAAAGCTTGTTAACCCTCCCCGGCGCTAGATATTACAGGGGCTGCTTGTGCCATTTCAGTTCTTTTTGTGTGTGTTTTTAGCTTCTGGTCTGCAGGGGATGAGGGAGCGGAGCGGGGCAGACCGAGAGCCCTTGCTGCGTGCGGCAGCTTCGACCTTGGCTTTGCTGCGGTCGGGCTCAGTGCCGCTCTCACGACCCGCAGAGCGAACGCTCCTTAAAAACAGATAAATGCCAAGCGTTTGGGAGTCTCCTAGCAAACCCCTCCTTGTAAACAGTCGCAACACTTGATTTGGGCCGATAATAAAGCGGCGGCGGTTAATGCGCTTGGAGGTTTACAAGCCCTGGGGACACGCGTGCCATGGGTTTGTGCAGCTCCCGGCCGACTCTTTCATTTGAGGTAATGGCTCATCCCGCTACGCCGCCTCCCGAGGAGCCGCTATCAGCCCGTGCAGGCCGCTTTGGGAGGGGGAAACCGCGGAATTTTTGCAGCTGGGAATTTCCGAGGGGACACGTGCGGCTAAATAGGTTTGTGATGGGGACTTCCTGCTTCTGCGGTTCAGCCTCAACGAGGAGCGCGCTCTGCTGCCCACCGCGCCGCCGCCTCCGTTCACGTTCCCCTCCCGGATCTCCGCTGGGTTCCTACGGGATGCCTCTCTGTGGGACGGCTCTTCCGAGAGCCTCCGTAAATGTGGGCAGCCGAACAACCCGGAATGAGGCGCTTGATGGAGCTGCCCACAGCGCTGCGTAAAGACCACAGCGGAGAGCGGGAAATTGCTCAAGAGCCTGCAGGGAGGAAGCCACGCAGTGGACTCCGTGGCCGGAGCGATAAACTGCTCCTTGAGCGCTCTCCCAGGTCAGAATTCCCTGCTAGGAGTTTGCATTTGTTGTGGGCGTCTTGTGCTGAGCAGCGGCTCCCTTGAAGCTGCAGGTATCTGAAGTTTCATTGGGTTTAAATGGCATCGTCTCCGTAATTTGTCTCCCCTTAAGCAGCTTCTCACAAGACTGCTGGGACATTAAGTTTCTTTTATGCTCGTCACCTCCCCATCCCGCAGCTCCCGTTTTCCACACCAAGGAATAAGTCAGAGCTTCAGGGAGTTGAAGCTCTCTCCTTAGGTCACACCAGGAACTTTCCTGCGCCCTTTGCCAGCAAGTCCATCGCTGGAACCTAAAAAGGCAAAATACGTCGGCCGTGTTAGTTAATGTTAATGGTAGTTAGCTGCAGGGAGATGGCAAACCGTAGCCGTTGCTCCAGAATAGATGTTCTTTAATGTGCTCGCTCCCTGGCATTTAGTGAGCTTGCAGGATGGGGAAGAAAGGAAGTTGAATTTACGGAAGCCTCCTGCCCTTCTTAGCTAGGGATCAGCTGCCCAACATGAAATAATAATGCGTTCAACTGTCCGTCTTCTGGTAAGTAACCTTTATCCTCATCGCATTCAGCAGCACTAACAGCAAACAGCGAGTCGGAACTGTTGTATGAATTCAGGGAAAGCTGATAGGATCTTTGTGACCTTAATGTGATTATATTTGTGCTAATGCATCCAGCATAAAAGAAACTGGAATTCTCAATACGAAGGGTCCAGTTCATAAAAAATGCATGTACCGTTAACAAGGGATTTCTATGCGTTGTACTTAGGGGGTGAAGAAAAGTAGAATGAGTCTATTTTGAATAAGGAACATACTTTTGCAATTATAGCCTTTCGCCCTTTCTGCGGCAGTGACACTTCTGTTTTCACACGAAATATCCGAAGAGGAAGAATATTCATATAGGCACCAATAAGATTTTTTTTTTTAAGTTGGGAGAATGCAAGAAAATGCAAAAAAAGCCGAAGTCAAGAAGCAAAAAAAGAAAAAAAGTAGAGAAGAAAATCTAAGGCAGTTTGGAGAGCTGGATTCTTGCATTATCTGTGATTTTTGTGACTTTGTGTGATGGCAATATGGCAGATCAATTTTGCATTTACTTATCAAACCTTAGGCATTTTCAGAGGTAAGTTAGGAGGGTTCTGTACACGGGCAGGGGAAAATTAAGAATGAGAGTTTAAGATGTTTAAATTGAGACAATGGAGACAATTTGGCGTTACGGAAGATGAGCACTTAGATGCTTTCCAAAAATGACTGGCAGCAAAATAATTGATAATTCATAAAATAATTATCAATAGTTGTAACGTTGTTAGGTTTCAGAGTTAACAGGTGCAGATAGTTCCTGCTCCTACAGTCTGCAAAGCTGAAATCACTTTGCGTGAGCTTGGAATTGGAAGCAGAAATACTCTAGGATAAGGTGACTTCCGCGGCCGTCTGTGGGAAAGGGAAGGTCGATACAACCCAGATTAATAAATTGTTTTTCTCATCCTGGTCGCACTTATTACCAACACGGGAAGACAACTATCTGGTTACTAAATTAAATACGAGAACTCCGGGTTTGAATGCGTAACTTCCAGTTGGTGCTTCATTATTCTCATTTAATTTTTAGCCTTGATTTTCCTTCCTGAAGTAACAGGGATATCCGCTGTCGTGACTATGGGATAATAGCAGTGTGAAATGAGTTCAGTCTTCAGCATAAAATCTCAATTTTCTCTCTTGCGAGGGTTTGGATGTGCTTGTGCAGCGCTCTGGAGCAATCTGATTAGTCGGAATTTCGGCAAAAAGGGGATTGTTTGGAGACAATGTTGGGATTTTTCATTATCAGCTGCATCTTCTTCTTCCCGCTGTTAAATTTTGTCTGTGTGATTGCTTCTGGTGTAATTAATGACAATTAAGAGTCCACTCAACAAAGAACTGAGTTCATGCTTAATCAGAGGTGATGGATTTCCACACACAGAACCTGGTAATTTGAGTATTATCAGTTGGTGAGTTTGCTTTCTTTCAAGAATTGTCTTTTCCCTCCTACTAAGAGTGTTTATGTGACTGTTTTATATGCCCAGACAGTGAGTTTACTGGCTTTAAAACTCGAAACCTGTTTTTCTTACAGGCAATGTTTTCACTTTCATATTTTGGTTCTTAAAGTTGGATCTGTAATGTGAGTTGGATGAAGGAGTAAGGGAAAAATCTGGTCTTGATTTCTTATTATTGCAATTGCTGAATTCCAATATGAACTGTTACTTGAAATGCCAGCTTCTTCTATTGATTCATTTATAATATTTGCTTAAAGACGTTGAATTCTTTTCTTGACGACCATGAAGAGGTTTGGGAGGAGGCACCAGCGTCCGCTGTCCCAGAGACCTGTGCAGGAAGCAGAAGGCCTAGGGCAGAGCTGGGGGTAGATGTTTAACTCACGCTTTCCTATATCCTCCTCCTATATCCTATTTATTTATTTATTTATTTATTTATTTATTGGATGGGGGCTTCTTTGGAAATAGGAGAGGAAGGTTGCCTCGGTTTGGCTTACTTTTTAAAAATAATATATATTTTTTAGAAGGGCTCTTTTACAGCGCACTTCAATTTTTTATCGTGTCGTGCCCTCCCAGCCCCTCGGTGAGATGGGGTGAGAGGTGAATGTATATGTTATATAATTTATAATTAATTTATGGTGAATCACATGTGATTAATGCTACTTATTAAATATTAAAGCCTTGGCAACATGCCTGCTCATCGAGTACCACTGAGCAAGGTTTTGACTTAGGCTGTGACGGCAGCACTCGCTTGCAAGGGAGGTCTTGGCTCCAGAAGGTATTTTTGGGGCTGCTACCCCATTCTCCCTGCCCTAGATGAAGCAGGAATCAAGTCTCGGAGTCCTGTCTCCTTACTGGGATCCCCGTAGCCAAGAGGAATATAAAGATGCATCATCTTCAAGGAGGGACCATATGAAAGGAATGCGATCCTAAGTGATTCCAATTAGGACAATGCAAAAGGAAAGGGATATAATTAATTTCAGTTTAAGGGGTCTGAGTAACCCACTTGTACAACACACAGCTTGTGAGATGAAACACTGCAAAATCCTTAGGGCACAGATAGTAGAAAACAGTGGGTTTGAGGATATCTTAAACCATGAAAAAAAAAAAGCCAAAGCAAGGCGTATTTATTTGAGCTGTTTTGGTTATTTACTGAGAGATCAGGCTATGTTAATTGCAGGAAAATCAAATTCTAGTCAAGTATTTCACTCCTGTTTTTCACTTCACCCAAACCTTTCATAGGACAATTTAATCATCTGACAGATTATTAGGAACTTATTTTAATATTCAGTAAATCATCCGCTAAGACAAAATTCTCAGCCCTGAAAATTACATTTAAAAATTGATTTAGAAGCTTTGACTTTAATGGGAAGTGATATATTCATTAGTGTTGAATCTTTTGTGTAATATCACTTTATACATACATCTTGTGATGAGAAGATTTTTAAAAAATAGCATAATGATATGTGGAAATTAGCTAAGGCAAACTTTTCAAGTATCTCACATGAGTAAATCACACATAAAAAATGTAGTGCCTGGGTCTCCCGTGCTATTAGGCAGTGCTGGAGTCCTCGCCAATTATAATAGGTCATCTTATTCTCATTATTAAATGACAGTAGTCAATAAAATGCCAAACATTTGGACGGAATTCACTTTATAAAATGTCAGTGAGGCTGTATGTTTTATTAGTTCCCAATCAATTTAAACATTTCAATAGGAGGTTTGTAAGCATTCCCAAAGCAAGGTCTGTTTCTGACTCTCGGAGAGCACAGCAAAATATTACAAATTAATCAGATTTTCAGCTTTCTGCATAATAGCTCTGCACATTTATTGTTTAATACCATTCTAAAATGCTGTTATGATTGACACTTTGCTGTAGAGATAGAAGTCAATTGAATAATATGTAGCAGTCAATTTTATTTGTACCTTAATGTGCTGAAGTATTTTTTTTTCACATTTCCATTATTTATAAGTCTGTCCCCTTGGAGAATATATAGAAGAATTTGTTTTAAATGAGCTGATAATACCCTCTTTAAAATTTATAAGTATGACAGAATCGTATCCTTTTACCCTAGCACACCACGGCTTGCCAATAAACTAGTTGGGAATTGTCTAGCACTTGCTATTCATAGGACAAACATTGGAAAAGGGGACCTTGTTAAGGTTTACTTTGAATTGGATTTCAGCCGCGCATCAGAAAAAAAAAGAAAAAGGAAAAAAGAAAAAACTAACAAGTTAATGGGAGCAAAAACTATTGGACTAACTAGAGAACCTGAAAGTGTAGCCAGGGTTTTCCTTTCCTGCTACAGCTGCTTTTAATGGTTATTGTCATCCCTTCAGCTTCCAAGATAGATGTGTCCTCGTGGGTTGAAAAATTGCCATCAGTGTTGAAACAAGTTTATGAATCAATGAGGCCTTCCCCAGGAGGGGCTGATCATAGGTGTGAAAACAACTTGGTGCTTTCTTGAACCTGGTAGGAGCCCTTTCCCTTTCCCTTCTTTCCCTTTCCCTTCTTTCCCTTTCCCTTCTTTCCCTTTTCCTTTCCCTTTCCCTTTCCCTTTCCCTTTCCCTTTCCCTTCTTTCGCTTT
>JAWLRI010000262.1:681377-725873 GCA_034781795.1 Crypturellus tataupa | reverse complement strand
AAAGAAAGAAAGAAAGAAAGAAAGAAAGAAAGAAAGAAAGAAAGAAAGAAAGAAAGAAAGAAAGAAAGAAAGAAAAGCTTTAAAGGGTTCATCTCTGCATCTAAGCAGCACGAACATAGTGCATGACCAAAGCTGTGATGATGCTGTTAAGGTGGCCCTTCGTGAGTCGGTCCAGCTCAAATTCTAACGCTATATTATTGTGCTTCATAGAAGTACTACATGGAGAATGCGTAACTGATAGCAGTTCTAGAGGGTGCGGGTTTCCTAGCTCTCACCCGGCTGGGGTTACTCTGTGCCGTGAATGATTTACAGCCGATGACCAGAGTGGATGCTGAGCTGCGAGCTTAAAGGGATCGATAACTACCAACACAAAAAGAGCCAGAAAAATTCCCTTTACCCCAATTGCTCTGCCTCCCTCGAAGGAGATGTTTCGCTAGCTCCCAAGCTGCAAAAGCAGATATGTGATTGCTGTTTCACCGAGCCATCAAACATTATAAAAGCCGGTTGCATAAACGCCTGTATCTGGTGACATTTGATTCCAGAGCTGTGTGGGCAGCCCGGTTTACAACAGAGGTTTCTAAATAGGCAATCCAGTTTTCCAGGTAATTAAAATTGTTTGCATAGGCTAGTAGATTTATCTTTTGAAACCATTTTAGCACTAGTGCTCTCCAGAGTGGTATCAGTTGACACAGTGCATAATCTAGAGCAGACTAATTGCTGCATGATTTCTAATTTTTCTGCAGTCATGTAAATGAGCTGAAGTCTGCACAGGTGGAGCCTATTAGAGTGAATGATTTTGCTCTCATGTTGTTATCTTCATTTGCTGTTGTCTTATCAACTCAAAGTAGGAATTCTGCTGTCATGAAAAGCAGGCAAGGGAACAATGTCTGACTGAAAAGTCTTGTTTCATTATTTTTTAATTCATACAGTACTACCTGCCTAATGCAGTTTTCTGATTACCATGCTAGGCAGCCAGTAATGCAGTTTTATTCAAATAAGGGAAGCAGTGCTTTAATTTAAGCTAAGAAATCATCCACATTTCTTACCAGGCAACAAGGATTGTGATTCAATAATACATGAATTTAATAATGCATAATGGTAGACTTTGCAGGTACTAAATAGCAATATCAGAATGAATTAGTATGCGATGTTATTCCACGGGAGTCCGTGTCTGCGCGTGCGCGCTCTGTCTCCATCTCCCTCTCTGCTTTGCTTTTCCTTGAGCTGTTTTTCCTCCTTGCAGGGTGGAGTCAACAAACGTAGTTTCAAGTTCCAGAAAGCAGCCCTTACAGACCTCCCAAAACCCGTTCTGCTCGCCCAGGAAGGCCTTGTAACAGACAGTGCTGAGCTGTGACGTGCTCCTGGGCGCGAGGACTGCAGCACGAGCAGTGCGGTTCCTGTCAGGAAGGTTCCCCGCGGTGAGGGACATGTAACCCATCCCCTGCTGTCATCCCGGGAAGTCTTTAATATATCATGGGGCTCCATCCTCAAGTGGTGGCTGGGGCTCCTCCTCAAGGGTCATGCCAGGACCTGAGTGCTCTGCTGGTTAAGAGCGTGGCGCTTGCTCCTGTCTGAAATGCCATGCAGCTCCGTGCCACCAGTGTCACTAACAGAGAAGGTGTTTCACTCCACCGCGTTGAAGACAGCAACCACAGCTCGCTGGGCTGTGTTGTTCTGGAGAAGGACTCAAACGAGCTTACAGTGCAGTACTGGTGCAAAGGGCACCTCTGGGCAAGGTGTGTGCTGGCTCGCTACTGCCTTTGCCCGGAGCTCCATGGAGCATCTTCCCTCTGCAGCTTCTGCTGGAAGGAGGCCGGGATGATGCTCAGGGCAGCAGAGAAGGCTACAGCTTCTCCTGCTGCCTCTCCTGTTGCGCAGTTCTTGATCTAACCTTCCCTGGAGGACCTTGCCCCCAGTCCCTCACACCTTTGTTCCTCCTCTTGGAAGGTTTAGGGTCCTGTTTTGGGTTTCTTTGGTGTTTTTCGTCTCAGTGAGTCCTCTATTCCAGCCAGCTCGCTGGGGTTGAACGGAGGCCGTGTTGGTTTTAGTCAAAGGGCAGACACGAACTCCTGGATGCCAACGGAGAGGAACCGCTGGTCAAGCAAAGCGAGATTTCTGCACGACTGCATAAGGAAACTGCAGGAGAAACGAGAGAACCATGGGCCTGATTCTGCTCTCACCAACTGGGTATGTGCATCTCGGCGAGTCTCCATTCTCTAGCCCTCAAAAATGTTCCTTCAGTGAAATCCCATTGATTTCAGTAAAATTATTCCTGATTCACACTGTCCTCATATGTTTATAATAAAAATTCTTACCAGTGGCATTAATGCCCTGCAGATTATTCAAGCTGAAAGAATTTTTCAGAACAAATTCGACTTTCATCATTTATGCTCTTTGTACACTTCTAGCATTTCACTCATCACAAGCAATAAAAACTTACTGATCGGTTTCACTTTTATTTACAATCCAATTAATTCCTTGGCACAATGACATCCTATTTAGGTTCATGACACTGGAGTGCATTGGACTGAGTTTTTTTAAAACAACCATTGCTTTTTTAATATTTTTTTTAAGTTGATGGTGGCCTTTTATTGGCAGTTTAGGAAATAAAACATTTGTATTCCTTAATAGCATTCCTCCTAATTCTAAAGTGCCCCTGGGAAAGCTCTGATTAACTGTACTACATTCAAATGTAGAATGATCTAATTACAGTTTCCATACCAAGAACTTTCAGATGGAAGGATTAAGTTGATTTTTGCTCCTTTATATTTGGAAGCTGCTTGTATATAATATTTATGTGTACATGCTACTTATATATGTGTGTATGGAGAAGTGCACACAAACAAGAAATTAGATATTTTTTTTCTTCCAAGAACTGGAAAAATGGGAGTTTTGTTCCTTTTATATTTAGGCCTTTTTACTTATATTAGTTCCCTTTTCAACAGCAAATTATGCTCATCTTCTGTGGACAGAAGCTCACTTAAAGTTGTAAAATAGATTTCCTCTTGCATTGTCCTGCTCAATAAACTGCTTGTTCCATTGTGGGATCTGTGGGAGCCTTCTCCGGGGACGGGACCCAAGTGCAGGATTCATTCCACATCTCGGCGTGCCCCATGCGGAGCGCTCATCTGGATCCCTGCGGCACAAAAACGTGCTTTATGCTGCTGCAGGAGCTTTGGAGAATTTTGAAGTAAATCCAGCTCCGAGCTGGTATATCAATGGCAAATCCTCTTAGCTCTGGTTGCAGGAGATCAGGATGTTATTTCAGCAGTCATACTTGGGAACGGTTCCATTAACACCTACAACAGTGGATGCGGATATATATTTGGCTGCTGCTTAGGACAATCTGTTTGACGATTTATCCTGGAGCTGGGGTGTCAAATTGTGCTCCCGCGTGTACCTATGCATCTTCATGGAGTTTGCTAGCTTAATATTTCTAGCATACCATCATCCCCCGCCAAGGCAGGACCCTTAAAGGGAAATAACTCTCTATCTTAAACCATTACCCTGTTAGCGCCCTCCTTTCCCTGGGATGTTCCCGTTCGGAGACGTGTCCTGCGGCTTGGGGGGCTGCTCACATGGGGCTGCGCGGCCCCTTCCCTCCCCGTCGAGCTCGCAGCTTGCAAACCCGTTCCCTTAGCTGCTGACTCGCTCTTGCCTCGCTTCCTTGGCGCTCTCATAATCTACGGGATGTCTTTCCTCTGGGACATCGTCACAGAGGTGTGGGGAGGGTTTTGCATCCCCCTAGGACAGAAAAGGGTATTTTGTGCAGAGCTGTCCCCTTACAGGAAGGTGCTGCTCACCTGCCGCTGGGCTTGGAGAGGTGGCTCTGGAGCGGGATAATGTCTTTGGAAAGCCCTCGCAGGCAGGGAAACTGGATGCTGCAAATGATATAACCAGAGGTTGACTCGGCCATGCAGAGGCCTGCAAAGTTCCCAGCAGCGAGCGGAGGAGCAAGGGACCCGGCACGGTTGTTTGCTTTGGCCCCTGCTTAGAGGTTTGTCGAAGCTGAACTGTGACGCTGCTGAAAATGCTATTCCATTCCTTTTCTCTTGGTGCATTTTGAATGTGGGACAGCTTTCCAGGGCTTATAATTGTAACTCAGGAGCGCGTTCAGCAGCGACTGTAGCAGATTAGCACCTATCAGCTTCAATTCTTTCCCACTGGCCAAGCGTCCTGCATCAGCTCATCTAAAAGCCTTGAAGAGCATAGAAATTAGGACCACTGAATGTAACGCTGATGAACGTAAAGCTGGTGGGATGCAAACTAGGCTATCCTGTGGCCTGCTTTGGATTTGTGCTCAGTTTTGAAGAAGTCTGTTTTGCAGCTGGTTGCTGGAGGGGTCGGGGTACTTCTCGTTCATTAAGTTAGTTAAGAAAGTGTTTTGCCAGAGCGGCATTTACCCAGTGATAACAGCACTGGTCATGGAGCAGCAGTGCTAGAGGGGAATTAATGCTGCTTCTGTGTGTGAGAACCTACGTCACTACCACTTTATGTACTTCAAGCACTTCCTAAATACGGGCACCTCTTTGTAACACCTATTTCTAACATATGATTTAAACTGTTCTTGTCTTGGCTTTCAAGAGAAGCTGCTGCCTTGTAGATGAGATGGTCTCTGACGGGCTGGCCTTGTTGTCAGCTTCTCCTTTTCCTTTCTTGCTTCTCAGCCATGAATCTTGTGATCGTTGACGTTTGGAGCTACCTGTGTATTTCCCATGATCTGCCAGTTCTTGGAGTCATGTGTTAAAGCAAAATCCTCAGCATTCACTTCAAGAGTTTGGCCTCGTGGTTGTGGACAAGGCCATGAAAATGTGACTGTAAGAGCAAGTGGCAAACGCCAAGGCATATAAAAGGATTTTAAAGCAGATTATTTTTAGCAGAGCAGCTGTATCATCTTATCTTATGATTTCTGTGTGACTGTCCTATGATTCTGAGATGGAAGAGATTGGCAATCCTGATTTCTTTAGTGTGTTTTGGGGGATTCTTCCTCTTTTTGCAACACACTTTTTTCTTTCAGTTTAGATGTGGTACTTCCTTTTGGACTCTGTTAACACCCTCTTTCTTTTCCCGAGTTTAGCCCTATTAGTTTCACTCGCTTGGTGGTTGAGGACGCCCGGGATGGGTTGCTCACAAAGCAGTTTTTCTTTGGTGGAGACACAGCCTGATCCAAGCGCCCTGCGCTCTTTGTTCCATGCATGGAGCCTGTGGGGTTTTCACCCTTTTGTCAGGACATGGTGGGCTGAAATCCAGGCTCTGCAATTTGTATTTGTAACCACGACCCCGGAGCGAAGCACTAGCCCTTCTGTGCAGCCCTCACCCTCCGCCTGCCCCACGAGGATGCGGTACCTCTGCGTGACTCTGCTGCTTGCAGAAAAACTGCTTGTTTGTGCCCCGAGCCAAAGCCAGGCTGGAGACAGGGCGGTTTTGCGGGATGCTATTACATATCCTTGGATTAGTAGTGCTTCCTGCGGGTTCAACGCGGGACAGTGGAGCTTGGAGCACTGGCCGTTTGCATGGGGCTAGGCAGGGAGTGGTGCAGAGGTCTCCGTCCTGCAAGGAGGGTTTTGATGAGTGAGGACGGTTAACTGGTGTCAGGAGGAGGCAAGGGGCTGCTCCCCGAGCCGTGAGGTGTCGGGAATCGTGTGCATTAGGATAGGGTCGGGGTGGTGAAAGCAGCACTGGCCGCTCCGTGAGCACGGAGCTGCGGACGGCCCGTGGGCTGTGCAGGGGACACCTGGGTGGCGGCGGGGAGGAAAGGGATGACTGCGGATGGACATGTCCCCACAGCCCCAGCGCCGCCGTTCCAGCCGCTGGCAGCTGCTTGGAGAGGCTCCGACTCTGGATTTAGCCTTCTGGGGGAGCAGGCTCCATCTGGAGCTCATTGGCTTTGGAGGGCAGCAGCTGTCTCCGGCACTTCTCTGAATCCGTGGGGAAAGGCGGATGAGCCGCTCGGCTGGGTCGTGGTGCCTCCTCCTCCCAGCGCTCACGACTCCTCCAATATATCCCGAGCTTCTCCTCGTAATGCTCTAACCTACTCTGTTAACGTCTTGGCAGCGCTGGAAGAGGCTGACACGACGTGATGGGGAGCTCTTGCTGTCCCTGTTGTTCTGTGGGCACCCAGGAACATGTTCTGGAAAATAACTTTTAATTAAAGATAAAGCACTCCAGAAGAACGCTGAAACGGGGTATTATGTAATCAATGCTAGCAATCTTTTTAAAGAACTAAATTGTACAAGGTTTGAGTGACAAGATTTCTTCTTACTGCACAAGTCTCCATCTTATAATTTGGTCTCCAGATGGCTGTGATTACTCTCAATCTGGAATAAGTATATTAATGAAGATTTTTTAAAATTGCATGTGATATGAATTCCCTTTGTAGTTGGAGCTATCAATTTTTCTTAGTTTTATTCAAAGATAAATTCATTAGAGACCGTAGACCTTCCTACCAAGCAGAATTGATGTCACCTCCTTGGTTTGTCAGCTGTATCGTTTTGAAAACCAGGGTAATATATTGTCTTCCACCGGATAGACAGGTGAGAGATTTGCTGATATTGATTAAAGCATCTCCTCTGTCCTGGGAGAATTATACAGCCTGTGAGAAGATGGTTCTTAGGTGTTATATAGAAATGGTTGCAGCAAGGTGCAAAGGAGAATAAGTGACGTTAATCACAAATTCTTTCCATAAGTGATGAGGACAGAGCATCTAAATGGCCCGTTTGACAGTGAAACCTTTCAGTTAGAGTTTTCTCTTGAAATAAATCCTTTGTGCTTAGGCTAGGGTATCAGTACCCCGTTTAGTGCTTCTTGAGGCGGGTGGTTCCGGGGTTTAGGGGCTGGTTTGCATCGTGTCGGGGCTGCATTGCAGCAGCGGGGTCTGTCCGCCCACACGTTTGCCTCTCCTGCTCTCATTCTTGTACTCATTCAGGACTTTAGTTTGGGCTATGGACAGTCTGCCGAGAGACCAAGCAGGGGTGAGACTGGGTTGCCAGTCCTAAACTGCTTGGGCTCTTGTGGAGTTAGTTTGTGCCCGTAGGGGTGCCTGGACCAAACCGTGGTGCTCCGGGGTGGAACCAATTAATTAGACTAAGCGAAGCCTTTGGCTGTCACGACTCCAGGGAGAAAACTTGCCGGAAACAGGCTGTGTCTTTCCGAAGCGCCTTCCTCATCCGGCCCCCAGGGACTGGGGCTTCTCGTGCTGCTGCCTCTGCCTCTTCGCGGGAGACTTTGCCCCTGGGCCCAAGAGCCTCCTACTCCTTTCTCAGGTGCAGGAGGAGCTGCCCAGGCTTGAGGAGAAGCTGGGGAGGAGGAGATGCTCTCCCGGCCTCGGGGAACCCCCTCCAGAACGGAAGGAGGAAACCAGGGGCTCCGGCCGCCTCCTCGCATCGCTGCCGCCAAGAGCCCCCCAAGGCTGCGTGCAGGGAGGGCAAAACGGCCTCGCGGTTATTTCCAGGAGCGGAGCTGGGCTCCGCTGCTCTGCGGTTCTCACGAGTTCCTCCTGTTTAATTGCCAGGTTGTCAGAGGGGTTTGGGTTGTGTGCGATTCTTTTTTATTTTTTAATTTTCTGACTCTTTTGAGAAAAGGAATGCATCAAGGAAAGATGAAGGATGTGAGCAAGTAGCACCATTGAGATTAAAGGGACCAAATTTTACCAGCAATCACAGCAAATATCTAACTTGCTTAAGTGAAGCCAATTACTGTATTATTGCCTCCTTTTGCACTATGCACAGTAGGGATGTCACTGGATAATGGTTTGCATGTAGAGTTAATCACTTTGATGCATTTCTGACTGATCCCAGCAAATTATGTTTTGGTTCCACTATATTAAACACAAGAGCAGGGGATTATCATTAATAAATCTAAGGCACAGCATGCATAAATCTTGAATAAATCAAATATCAATTACATAGGCAGTATCTGCTGACATCTGCTTTCATCAAATAATATATTTGAAATAGATTTTATTCCACTTTGTTGGAGTCAAAGGAATGTTAGACTAGTGTGCAAAGACCTTTACTCTAAAGACTTGGGTTATGTAGGCGTACCAGTGCTTGCCAAGCAACATAAAGCAGCCTTTTCTTTTACTGCCTTTCAGTTTTATATATAAATAGCACATTGGTTTCACAGGGTAGTTCACATGACAAAGAGGGGATGGATGTCTTTTGGGAAAAGCTCTTCTGTGTGTGTGTGTGTGTGTGTGTGTGTGTGTGCACCTTTGGCGGAATTTGGCTTTTTAATAATTTATCGGGGCTGCTCCCGATGAGCTGCTGTGTATTGGCAACCGCCTCGTGCTGGGTGAGGTGAGCTCGCCCCGGGATTTTCTGGCGATTGTGACAGTGGGAAGAAGGTTGGTTAATGTCTGGTTGGGCATTACCATGGCACAAAGTGAGGGATAGGTGCGGGCGGCTGCCCCGCGCGGGCCCCTTTGCAAAAGGACATGTGTTGGTGAGCACAGGTACTTTCCTTTCCCTTTCCCTTCCCCTTCCCCTTTCCCTTCCCCATTCTTAAACAAAATAGCCTTACAGGCTTCAGCAAAACGCAGTGGGTTCTATTCTGCACTTAGCAAGTCATTGGTGCCCACATATTGATCGTGTTGGATATTCCTCACCTCAATAAACACTGCAAAGCCTCAGTTTTGCAGAATTTTGCTCCCCTCCTGCTTTAGAAGCCGAGGAAAGTAACTGTCATTTGGAGGAGCACTTACTTTCAGTTCACATTTATTGTGCCTAGCGTCCTTCACCGTGCCTTGCTCTTGCCTCGGTAAGTGGCAGAAGAAAAGGCTTTATTAAGACCCAAAGCGCTTGCGACTTGATTGTTTTCCAGATAATTTTGGCTGTCGGGAATGAGAGTGGCTGATGCTCACCTGAGCGTCGAAGACGCCGTTCCCGCACGCGCGGCGCGCTCGTGTCCTCTATGTAAATGGGTGTATAAAGCAGCCCCCATTAGCGGGGCTGATGAGAGCTTCGGTTTCAGTGCTGTCAGGTTTTCGCATCTCCTTGAGCGAGCTGGCTGGTCTGAATGAACGTTAGCGTAATTTATGCGGCTGATAAGTGATTTGAGCGCTCGAGTTATTGATAAAGCGCTTTAGCATATCATTTCCAGCTTGATGTTATGTGACATCGCAGTCAAAAGCAACGTGCCGCTCCCCAGGCGTGATATTAAGGGAGATTTTCTCTTTGCATCCTAGAGGCCAGAGGAAACGCAGTGCTGTCTGATACGAGCGCAGCCGACCAGCACCAACCCAGCCCATCCCACCCTGCGTTCCCCGTTGGGCCCCAGGTCAGTATCTTTCCTTTAGACTAACTGAAACATAGAGCTTGATGAAAGGCAAATAATCATAAATGATCATAATTTTCCTGTGTAATGCAGCAAACGCGGTTCCGAGGTATTTGGCTGCATGTTGAGGTTGTGAATAGGTAGTATCCATGTGCCATGTTTATGTTTTGAAAGGTTTTTGTTTGCAAAGATTAGCTTTTTTTTTTTTGATCTGTGCTTGCTTTGGCATATTTAGGAGGTTAAATTATTTGAACTTTTTCTATAAGTGATTTTTGAAATACAGGTTGTGATTTAATATTAAAAAGCTAGTGCAATTTTAATGCAACCTTATTGACTGGCAATTCTGCACGTCACGTATAGCTCCTGCGTTAGTAAAAGCATTTCATTCATCTGGTATGCCAGGTATTTATTTTCTTTGCAGAAAAATGTGGGCATAATAGTGGGGCCCTATATGAAGTTTTAGAAGCAACCATCACCATGGCCTGAGAAAATACTTAATGGTTGAACTCAGTTCATGGCACAGTCTGCATACAGCCCATATAGCTCCTGGCAGCGGTCACTATAGTGTTTTTAAGACTTACAAGTGGGGAAAAATGGGAAGTGTTTGAAGATACTTTAGGTTGATTGGAATCAGGAGGCCTCCTTGTGTTGATAAAACACCTTTGGTGCCTGTCATGGGCTTGAGACTCAACTGGGGTTACTCCAGTTGACGGTCCCGCGCTGCAGGACCATCCGGCTTCCAATTTGGGTAGACCAGACGCGTCCAAGCACTTTGTGCTGCCGCCAACCACGCTTTGGGCTCCTGCAGGACGCCGGGGCCGGGTGGACGGCGGGCGCGTCGCGGTTGCGATCGCCGCGCGCGGTGCCGGTGCCGGGGCGCTCACCGCGGTGTCTCTTGCAGCCGCTCCTGACGGCGCAGCAGCTGGCGTCGGCGGTGGCGGGGGTGATGCCGGGCGGCGCGCCGGCCCTCAACCAGCCCATCCTGATCCCCTTCAACATGGCAGGGCAGCTGGGCGGCCAACAGGGACTGGTGCTCACGCTGCCCACGGCGAATCTCACCAACATCCAAGGGCTGGTGGCGGCCGCCGCCGCAGGAGGCATCATGACGTTGCCCTTGCAAAATCTACAAGGTAAGTTGCGTCTGGCGTTTCTGGAAAGGATTTTTTGGCTTGTTTTATTTTCTCCCTCTCGAACGGGGCGATTTCTTTATCCTGTGTAATGCTCTTCTCGATTCTTATTGGGTGTTGCAACTTGAACTGCTTTTGAGTACTCACAAGACATGGAAAGGACATTTGCATGTTTATATGTAGCAGTGAGGTTGTGTTTGACATCCTGTGGGTCACTACTGTGAGCTGCTTGAATGACATTAGTCTTTCCAGTACCAGTGATCAATGTGCCCTACTCACACTTCCCTTCTTAAAATTTCGAGGAGCAGCCCAAAGTCAGGTATTTTGTGCTCGATCCGACATGATATAAAATACAAATGTATTTATTTACTATTCCAAATAAGGCTGCTGCTGAACTGGGTTGCACCAAATAGAGCAAGATAAGTGTTAGCAAAAATCTCACATTACAATTGCAAGAACAGCCTTAATAGAAGTATGGTGAGGATGTGATTATGCAGGGTGAAGGTGATGGTGAAAGGGATGGTGGGGAAGAGTATCATTACAGCTTGAGTTCTCTCAACATTTTTTACTTGATTTTTCTTCATTTCTTGCTGACATAAGTGGTGAGGAAAGTTTTCCACAGACAGAATGGGTGTTTTATTAAATGCCTGCTCACGCTGCACGCAAAGTGATTTTTAGGTGATTAAACTCTGGCTGCTGCTGCTGCCTTAATGGATCGTTTGAAGCGCCTTATCCTACAGGTTGTGAAACAGGGTAAAGGAAGAGACAGCGAATGTGTAGAACAAACTCTGAACAAACCATATGTACTCTTACCTGTTGGCACAGCGACTTGCCTTTACCTTGCGCGTGTTTTAAAGTTTAATGTCAACAGACCTCTCATCATAGTTGTAAATGGTTTTCACTTTAATGTTTAAAATAATGTCTCTCTCCTACCATTAAGCTGCCCCAAAGAACCTGTCAGTCATAAATCATAGATGAAAAGGACACACTAATGCACAAATTTTGCTTGTTTAAAATTTGAGAGCGCATGTAAAGTAGGGATCTGGAGATTAAAAAAATAAGGCAGGAACAGGAGCGGGTAAAAGCAGATATAACAAAGTGAAGGGGAAGTGCCTTTTTAGCGTAGGTGGGTGATGAAATCTTAATGAGGAAGCAGGCATTATAAAAACGGATCTTTCCGCTCCGGAGTGTTCCGGGTTACGGTGCCGGTGTATGTGGTATTATAAATAAACATGAGCTTGGGCAGTTCTTACGTCATTAATTTGCCCCACATTGCAGAGCTGGGGAATAGGAATTAAGCCAGGCAACCTCTGCTGTTTAGTTTAGCCAGGGGTATCTAGTTCTTGGCTAAAAGGAGCGACTCCGCTGCCAAAGAAGTTTTGCAAGCAACGAGCTGGTTGAAGAGTCTTCCTCCGTAATTATTAATTGTACGCAGAAGTGTAGGATCAAATAGGTGCTTGTTGGATGACCGGGTGCAATTCCTTTCCACGGAGGCAAGGAAAAGGAGCCGTGAATTCAACTGGTTGCTCCTCTACAGCCTCCACCTGTGCGTCTTCCCTTGCATACTTTGTCTTTGCACTTGCAGTACAAGTCCCATCGCCCGCTTTATTTGGAGGGGTTAGGCAAAGCAAAGTAGTGACTGTGTCAAGGTAGCCCTCAAGAGCCCTTAGCGATCCTGTATGCTCTCGTTTTTCCTGCATGGTTGTTAATCTGGGCATGAGTAAGTGAGAGTGAGAGGTAGATGTGAACTTCAGAACCTCAGAAAAGTTCTGATCCAATAAAACACTGGAATTCCTACTAAATGTTCATTAGGAGAGTAACCTGACCGAATTTGATGTCCTCCACATAGCTGCTTAACAGTGGTTTTCTTCTCAGAGACTTTCAGATCTGGTTCTGAGTCATAGGACTAGAGGGGGATTGGAGAACACGATGAAGATTCTTGCTTGTGGCAAGAAGATATAAAATTTTCACGGATAAGAATCGTAGAGAAAGAGTGCTTGGAATGAGAGAGAACAAAAATTCCTTTAAAAATTAAAGACATTGATAAAATTGAGAGATTAATCATATGGAAACAACTCACAACAGTATAGCCTATTCAGTGAAGTTACCTACTCCTCTGTATTCAATTACTTATAAAAAAATCTTTTTTTCACATTTATTTATGTTAAATTGTTCAGTTACTATATAGTCCTGATTCACCACTAAGTCAACAGGAGTTTTGTTGCTCTAAGTGCAGATAGGTTTAGATCCTAAGCTTCTTTGAAAACTCTTTCTCTTGATATATGTTTGATTATTCTCTGTTCATTGCTCTGTGTCGTTTGTCACACACCCTGCTCTACCATTTCTGTTCCCTGAGCAAATAGGTCAGATGCTTCTGACTTGCCCAAAAATACATTTTCACTGGCTCATATTAAGCAAATTTAATAGGTGCAGGAAATGTGCAAAGAATAAAATTTACGGAGATGCAAAGGGCTTGTAGCAGAATGGAGCCATCTGTAAGCAAACATCTCTGAACATAACACAGATTTACCTATAGAACTTGAGCTTTCTGCTTGCAGGTCTTCGAACAAAACGTTAAAATCAACAACCATAACTTTTACAACTTTTACAACAGCCATAACGCTACTGGAATCCGCTAAAGTGCTGCAGATATGATTTCAAACACCATCCAAGGAAACTGTGGTCCCTGTCTCCAAACACAGTTACAGACCTGTTATCCCGTAACCATTTCTTACACCTGGAACACAGGAGTGTTTTTCTAAACAGAAAAAAATGTGGAGGGGTCACTCCGACAGCTATGAACTTGTGGGAAGGGAGAAGATGAGACCGGTGTCCTACAAGGCAATGTCCTCCCAGCCCGTCTGTCTGCATTTCTGCTTTGAATCCATTGCTTCTTGACCCGTTTTTATTGACTGATACAGAAAACATCTTGCCAGTTTTCCTTTTATCATCCAAACAGGCGTTCATCAATATTTTTCTTTCGGTTTTGGGCAAACTTTTCTCTCAACTGAACAATTTCAGTCTTTGCAGCTCCTTTTGCAGGTCACATTGCTTTCAAGTTTCATCCAGGGGGGCCATTCTTTCTCTCTTCGTTTCTCTTCTTTCTCTTGCTCCTTCTCAAGCATCTCCTCAAGGGATTAATAGCTACTTAATGCAGACTCTTCAGTATATCAGAAATATATTGTGATATTATTCAGTAAGGCGATATTCATGGAAAGGCATCCTTTCATTAAGCCCATCTGCTTTTTCTATGCAAGTATAACATTTCTGTATATCTGAACAGGAAGATAACTGTTATGGGGCTGAATGTATTCTATATTGTTCCTTTACTTTATGTTTTTGGCCTCTTGCATGCATGTGGAAATCGCTGAGAATGGGGAATCTATTCCAGTGAATGGGGGTTGTTAAAGGTTTATCCTAGCCTTTTATTTACTTGAAGACTGCCAAAATGGTTTTAAATGGTTTTTTGCTTAACTGTTAGCAAGTTAAAGTGTTTTAGCTATACTTTTAGTATCACATGCATGTTAGAAATGGAAAACAAAGAAAAAAAAACCAAAACAACCCTCCAAACCTACCACTATGTGGTCTACCAGCTCACCTCCAGCTGCTCTCACTCCATGGATAACAATTTGGGAGTCTCTCTGCTACGGGTGGCCCCAATAAATTACCTGACTTGGCAATGACACATTAGTGTTTTAGGCTTCTCCACTCTTATGGAGCTTGGATGGTACTTGAGCCTCAAAAGGAAGCAACAAGCTGGAAATTCTGTGTATTTTATTTCCATCACAAACCGTACTGTTTCTAAAGTGGATGTCAATAATTTATTTCCAAGTCTGAGTTTTTTAGTCTTGAGTTCTGAACGAAAAGAGAATCAACTATCTCCCCAAATCATTAGTGGAAGACTTCGGTGCTGAAGGAAAGCCTTGTGTGGCTGAACATGTGAAATCATTAAATTACGTTATTGAAGCTGAAGCAGGTCATATTTTAGCTGCGATACAATGCAAGGAGAAATGTATTAAGCATCTTGAGAGCTAAGAGACAACCATTAAAAAGCACTGATATGGGTAACACAAAATAGAGATAATGGTTAAAAGAGTTAAAAGGTTTTTCTTTTTTCTACTGGGAGATCTGATCAGGCAGCATAATGTTGAGTAAAGACATAATGGTAACAGAAGGGGAAAATGTATTGTTTACATTTATTAGATCTTGTTTCATCTTAGCATAGATTTGTTTCATTAATTGCATAAAAGATAAAGTAAACATGCATCATCCCCATTCCTCCGTGTACACACGGCTTCAAAATCGGAAACCAGAAAGCTGTGAAAAACAAGAAAGACAGAACAGAAATAAACTACAAACCTCAATTGCTCACTGATCTAGTGTCCAAATCCCAGTTTTTAGAACATTTTCTGCTTTTAACTAAAGTGATGCAGTCCCTATTCATTTGTATTCCCCTTCAAGTAACATGAAATAGCTTTCAGAGGCTACAGAAAGGCAGTGTTTCACTTATGTATTTTAATGAGCACCAATGTCAGTAATAATCAAAATGATGTTTCACTTAGAGGAAGAGTTTATTCCCAGGTACTCCTGCACTGTAGTAACACAACCGGGACACGAATGACGAGAGGCAAGAAAGGGAGCTGCCTTTGCCAGCAGTTTCGGTGAAGCCCTCGAGCCGAATATCCCCGCCGTGGTACTGGGTAAGCGCTGCCCGCAGCACGGGCACTGCTCACCCCCTAAGACTCAGCTCCTCACCTTGCCGCTTGCAAGCATCTCCCAAGGCACCTCCCAAGGAAACAGAGAGGGGAATTCACTGTTTTTCTTCTCTTCTTTCTGTTTCCCCCCCACTTTTCAAGTTCTGTCCTGGGGGAACGTCCTGGCCCCGTGTTAATTGTTCGTCTTGTTCAGTGGCCAATTGCTGCCTTCACAGAGGAAACGTGAAAGGTTCCGACTTTATTAGTTACTGGTTGTTTATTGATCACTCCCAACGTGTTAGCTGTTTGTTGTCTGTATTTTCTGCCCCATAAGTCAAAGGCTACCTTCAGAGACATTAAAATGCAGTGGTATTAATGTCTCCATGCCCTGCAGTTGATTCGCCTCCAAAATAGACTCCACATGTGCCTAATTTTTTCCCTGGAAGGGCTTATGGAACAACACGAATGCGGACAACAAAGTGATGTGAAGCAAAATAATTCTGAAATGCAGAAGTTGACACCTATTTAAACTTGGGGAGCCACATTTTGGCAGAGTCTAAGTTTCCAGACTCGTGTGCCAAGAGGCAGATGGGCAAGATAGGAAGAGTCTGCTCCTCTATTAACTTTCATGGGTTGTAAGTGTCCTCTGACAGACATGACCTGGGCTAGGAGCTGCGGAATGGTTGGTATCTGGGAATTTATAGGAATGCACCCCTTTATTTGGCAGCAGATTTCCTGCTAGCCCTGCCCCAGCCTGATATTGCTCCTGGCAGGAATATTCCGTGTGCAGGACTGTAAATGAAATTGCTGTCAACCAGAACACGGATGCATTTTAATGCTGCGTTTAAAGGATAGCTTTGCACCTGTTTCCAGGAGCCTTTAATCTTCTCCCTGAATTTAGACCGTGACAATTTAAATTAATGTAGAGCAAACTCATTCCAATAATGTGAAGCGCTTAACTTACTGGGATCTTATAAGGAAATTTCAAATGCGAGTGAAATTCTTGGCCGGTGTTTGTGTTCTGCACTTGGGCGCTGCAGCATTCATGCTGCACGCACCGGTGGGGTACGTGCAAATAGAGAGGGACGTCCATACAGTATGTGCATATATGACTCATGGGCTGATCCAAGATACTTAACCACAATACAGAAGGATTACCAGGGTGGATTTGCAGCCCTCATTCTTGATTTCCTTGCCTTGGTGGATATGTCAGGCATTTCGAGTCTTTGTGGTTTAATTTCCTTTGTTTTTCTATGGTATTTTGTATTAATAAAGTCCCTGTGATTCATGTTTTAAAAACTCCCTGGATACAACCTTGCGTTCCTGATAGACCCGAGAAATTCTAATCAAGCACATATATATTTAGGGACTCATAAAAACAACAAAGTCTTTATTGACCAACTGGGTTTACTGGCTTGTTTAATAGTCCAAATTCTGAACCCATGGAACATACAACTTAATGGCCTGGGAGCCAGTTTTTAAATGAAATTTCTTTAAAGTCTATGTGGTTCTGTACATTAAATGGAAGATTTTGGTTTTAATTCCCATGGAAAGTTCTGAAGTTGCCTTGTGACTTTACTATTAGAGTTTATTCAACTTGAGACATTCTATAGCATCTTTGGGGCTTTTCTGAAAACAAAAACAAGCAACAAGCCCTCAGTGTCACTGAGATTGCTTTAGAAGTGGAAGCAGAGCCTGCCTGGTGACATCCAGAATGATGCGGGTGCAGTTTGGGGATTCGCTCAAGGCTCCAGACCTCTGTATGATGCTATATCCTTTGGGTGGAATTCTGCACTCCTTTTACCTTGATACTCACTCGTATGCTTTTCTAGAAGGGACCTTAGGTCACCGCCCCTTAGAAATAGCTAGATTTTTGCTAAATGTCATTTTAATTCTTAAGTTTTGTTCTGGTTCATATACTTAAAGCAGGCTCTCTTGTCATTTCACTATCTGGAACTACAAGGTCAATTTTTTCTTATCTGGGACCTCTCATTTTCCAGCCAGTCGAAGGGTTGGAAGTTTCCATCAAGGCTACACAGTTTGGGACCTATGTTTATTGCCCACATTACTTGTTTTTTTGCTTACTTATTTTAACATCAATATTGCTTTTGAACTTAGCTGCACATTCAACCTATTTTCCAGAATCGTTCTTCACTTAGTTGCTATACTTTTTATCATAAATAATTTGATGTCAGAAGAAAACCTTCAGCTTAAAAACAAGCTTCTCATGTCATTTCTATAGTTTGGTTGTACTCAGGTCAATGCTGGTGCTTTGGATTTACAGAATTTGACCCTCGGGTATCCTTCGCTTTGCATTTCTCCGATGGCATTCCAGTCTGTTGTCCCTTTCCTCATCCAGGAAATGAAGAAAAGGAGATTGTCTCATGGTTATAACCCTGTTGTAGTTTCCCCAGTGTGTTGGGCTTCTGTGTTTTGGAAGAAGTAGTAGAAACGTCATAAATTCTGTCTAAAAAGGAATGATAGGAGTGCATTTGCAGAAAATTCACTCACTGGCAACCTTTTATTTTGTTTATTTTTAAAAGGATACAACCTCTCAAGAACAGTTTTTGCACAGGTTGTGAAACTCTTAACAGAGCAGTCACTTTCAGATCCCTTCCTTGGCACTTCAGCTTTTCCTCTACTGAATCAATGTTTCTGAACTGTAACTGAAGACAGTGTTACCCCTCAAGATTAAAAAAATATTCGGACTCAGTCTTTTTTTTTTTTCATTTTACTGCTAACAAAATCAGTTCTTTAAATCTTTGTTTTATCCCTCTTTACTGGGATATTGGTAGTTCAAAGTTGTGTCTTATGAAATTACATTTATCTAATATGAGCACCTTGCCCAGTCGCAACCAAAATTAAAAACATATACTATTTGTTCCATTTGTCAGAAGTTTATCATGGGCTGTAAGCGTAAGACTTATCAAGTGTATCTTTATGCATTTACGTTCCCGTGAGTGCCATTGCTTTAAAATTCCTTAGTAGTATTTATATATATTCAGCGTTTGGCATCAGATAATTTGAGTTTGCTATGTTTGCGAGATAACATCACAAGGGAGAAAGTTGTATTAAATAAATGCTAGAGATAAATTTTATGTTTCCCTATATTTCAAAGCTAATGCAGCTAACTTGGAGTGGAGTGGTAACATGAAGACACACTGCTATAATTTGATTGATTTGTTTTGACAGCAGCCAAATAATTGAGAGTGAAAGGTGTCAGCACAGATGAAATATTGCAGAAGCCACATTCAGAAGGCAACCCCAGCAGCAATAGCAACTGGAGTTTTATTTCCTTTGATATCGCACTGTTACTCACTTCCAGTTTATAATAAAGCCCTGAAAGGTATGCAACTCTCCATACGAGGGAGGCTTTTGAGGAGGAGATAGAAGCACAAGTTTGTCAGGTACTTGCACAATAGCTACTGACAACGGCGCTTACGCTGGCTGCAATAAACGAGGGTAAATTATCTTAATCTTCCTCCCGGTTTTCTCTGTTTTTTTAATCCCTTTTTACTTATCTGGCATCTTACCTCCAGCTTGGAGGGTGAGCGGCTCCCTTCAGAGCGAGCAGCAGTGTCAGCCTGCGCATTGCCCGGCAGGGCATTGCTGTAGCCGCAGCGCCGCTATTACCCTCCCCGGCTCGTTGCAGTTCACCCCGTTTGCACAGCGAGCGATACCCAGGGCAGGGTGAGGTTTGTGCATCTGCATCGCGGCAGCCTGCTGCACTGCATGGGGTATGAAGAGCAGGAGCCTCCTTTGAACCTAGGCTGCAAGTAGAGAAGAAATAACGCCTGAAAGCAGAATAACTCGAAAACCGCTCCTGGTCTCCCTTAAAGGCACTGTAAGAGTGCAAACTATAGAGCTTGCTTTGTCCTGAGGTACCATTGACTTCAGCGGGAGCGACACTGCAAGGCAAGGTTTGAACTGAAATATATATATATATATATATATATATATATATCTCCTGCCGTTCATTTCAGAAACGCTCCATTAAGAAGACACAAGTCGATGCGAATGACAAGAGCTCTCAGTAATGAGCCCTTGCTCATGCAAAACAAAACAAACTGTGACAAGCATCATGTTAACAAGTTCAGGAGCCCTCGTGGCTTTGTAATGCAGCATCTAAGCCGTATCTATAACTGTACCTATACAAATATAATTATCGTACTTGGAGAAAAGTAAATAACGGGCAAGGATGAGAGTTCCAATACAGAGCAATTTATACCCAGCCACATTCCCCTTCCAATCTCTTTGTCTCCCAATCTTATCATCTCATAAATGACATGGATTAAGAAATGGGAGCCCAGGAACCTAAACTTAATGGTATTAAAAAATGGTTGTGGGAAGGCAGGAGGTAACCTGGTGTTCATTTAGAGAAGTGGGGCAGGTTTGGAATGAATCTCCCTGTTTCCACTGCTTCCCTTCATGCCAGGATTCCTTCTGCAGGAAGCTAAATGACGGGCCGCAGAGCAGATGCTCCCAGGTGCTTTGCAGAGCCAACAAGAGCCACAAACAGCCAAACCACCAGCTCGAGGCCCCCCAAACCACCAGCTCGAGGCCCCCATGCATTCAGTGCAGAAAACCAGAGTAAATATTGTCCCAAGCACAAACCCCAAACTGCCCATAGAGGAGATTAGAGGGACTTAGCACCAACTGCCTCCACTTAGTCATCCGCTGACGCGGCACCGAATGACTTTCTAATGTTGACACAGCCTTAAACTTATATTAGTGCTTCAGAGGGAAATGATTGGTGGCCGGTACATGCAATAAATACAAATCCTACATTATTGATGATTCAGAGCAGTATTATTGAGGAAGAGGCTTCTTTCAGAGCACTGACCGTCCAGGTTACGGAGTTACGCAGCATGTGTAATGAAGAAGCCTCTTCCACAAGCACCTCCAGCGTTAAATGCAACTTGGCAGCTCTGATTTTAGCCACTGGCAGCTGCAGTGTTCTGTTTAGTAATTGCAGGCAAAACGCTCCAGATGGAATGCCTAAATGTTTACATGTAAAAATGTACTGATAGGCACTGGAAGGGGCCTATAAATGTTTAAATCTGAACTTGCGATCTCTGCTTACTAGGGTGGGATTCACAGGGAAATTGTAGGCTTCCCCAAAATCGTGGTTTTTGTACTTACACTGATCTCTTCATCAAGAAGTACTCAGAGTTCATGAAAACGCGAGTGGTTGAAAAGACTGGAGGACTGTGAGAAGTACCTGTCTGTGTGTTTTTATGTGTTTTGTTTTGTTTTTTTCCTGTTTCTTTTGCACTTTAGTGCAGAAGAACTCATAATGTTCTTTTGAGACTTCGCTGTTTTGCGTAACTTCCTCCCTAGATGATGGGTTTTCTCTGAATTAGGAAACAGAGCAGATATTTTCCCCCTTGCCTCCTCCTGTCTGAAGTGCTTCCACCCCACTGGTGCAAGTGGCCAACTCTTAAGTGGCGAGTGTGATATCCCAGCACAGAGCCAAGTCCCCAGGCTCTCCGTTCTCACTTGGAGAGGCAAAGCGGATGCAATACTTGAGGCCCCACTGGCATTCGGGAGCTCGGGTTTAAAGTAAAACACGACAAAACCCAAAGGGTATGAAGACCCTTAGGTCTGCAAATGCTTTGGCAGGATCGTGCTTGTAACGGAGACCGTTCAGGGGCCTCTCCTCCTTTCCAGCGGTCAGCGCTGACGCATTGTGTTATGAGGAAGAGCCCCACTTCGCAGAGAGCTGCTCAGTTGTCATGGGCTTTCGTCCTTATTTGAACTGACACCCTCTCCATCAGCCCCAAGCTAGAATCCCAGTTTTAGTGTTTCAAAAAGCAGGGATTCAAAGCTAGACTCGCTTCCTGAGAGCTGCTGTAATGAAAAACGGGGGAGAAGTGAACTTCAGAGGTGGAAGGGCGATCCGGAAACTGGGGGGAGTCTTAGTAATTGTGGTAGCGCCAGGTGAGCAGGGGAAACGAGAGACAGCAAAGTGAAAGGGAAGCCTAGATGTGGATTCAGACCAGGAACTTCAGAGGAAACCTCTCCTCCCTTTACCCTTTGGTGATTTGGGACCATTCCTTTAGAAAGGGGTCTTCCAAACGAGGTCTTCCTGCTCCCAAGAAACCCAGTTGCTCTGATGATGTATTTGACCTTCCAGATTTGGTACTTAGGTCCAGTGCTTAGGTCCATCACTATAGGAACGTGTGTAAACACTTCCAAACTGAACAGCCCAGGAATTCCTGGTGTGAGGACACATAGTTTCCCTGTAAAAAGAGCATCAGGAGGACCCAATCAGGCTTACTGAGCCCCGTCTGAGCAAATAAATACTTACATTTGATATAAGGGGTATTTTCTGGGATTTTTTTTTCATATAAAGCGTTTTGTGCATGTTGTTTTAAAGGCCGAATCGTGCTCATCTCACAGTCAAATCCCATTGACTGTAGCGTGGCCACTTCTGTGTGTAAAGTTAGCAATATTCAGTCATATATTTCAGCCTGCTCCTAAGGTTCTCTTAGATTATGATAAAAACATTGGTTCACATGGAGGACGGTCAATGACTGAGCTGTGAATGGGTTGCCTCTTTTTCCTCTTTTTCCTCTTTTTCTGCCTTCCTTTCCCTAGAGGACTGCATGATTTCAGTAGGGCTTTGGGATTAAGTAATCATATCTACTCTGCCAATTTAAATATATATATATTTTTTGCCTGATTTTTTGGTTTCAGAATGAATAGCGTGTTCTTAATTTTGTCCTGAAAGACATTTAGCTCTGCATAGAGTCGCGTTGCAAAAATGCACCTGCGGGCAGAGGGGCGAAAAGGGAAGAGAGGAGGACCGTAACTTGGGGCTCATGCCAGACTTTAATGTAAAATTAATTCCTTTAAAAAGATTTTTAAGAAACCACAACATTTTTCTAATGTGCATTAAGAATGTTGGGGAGCTCACTGAAGCATATGCCTTGAGCTTTCAGGAGCAATCTGTAGTCAGGCATTTTAAATGAAAATTGATTTGTGATTTACATGGTCAGTGGAAAGAAAATTAACTTATGGAAGGTTGTAATGAAATATTAGACAAGTAAAAAAGTAGATGGTGATCTAGTGGAACTAAAAGTCCCATCTGGAAGAATTCTGTGACATTTTTACATTTATCTGTGTTCTGCATGAGTTGTAATGTTAGTGGTAATTTTATGGGACTGAACTGAAATGAAAAGGGTGTTATCACAGATTGCCTACAATATAGGATTGTGTTCAGTGGAGAGTCCTGTATCCTTTTCTCCATTTTCCTATAATATGACTCATTGCACTTTTTTCAGCTGCTGTTGTTGAATTCATTCAGCCTTTTACTGGAGGTTATTAAAGAAGAACATCAAATGCTCACAAATACAATCTAACAGCACATTTAAAAGCAACACTGCTGCTTCCACTTACTGGTGTGTAGTTGAAGTACTGGCCAGGAAGGACCCTTTGAAATACCTACTAGCGTTGCAGGTGCTGCTGCCCCAAGCCCCTCTATTAACACAACCTTGAAAATCACTTTCTCTTAATTTTCTTAGTCATCAGCACAGGGAAAAGAGCTAAAGCTTCTCCAAAAAAATGTTCTACCTTGTACGTTTCTGCTCTCCCACCTCTTCTGAACTCCTATGTTAAGTGTGGGATGTCCCTGACCGCTCTTCCTAATTCTCCAGGTATGACAACTTGTGATTTATTAGAGTTTGTGCATTTTGAAATGTAACGCTCTGATTTAGCAAAACCTTAATATCCTCTGAAGCCAGGAGGTTCTGTTAAAGCATCCGACTGAATTAGTCCTATCATGGGTTTAAAGTAACTCCGTTTTTCAAACTCTACGACGTGCTTCCTTCTGTCGTTAAGTGAAGTATCCTACCAAAGTCATCCTGAGTGTGGCCACCTTATGTTGCCTTTCACAGAAAAGCTGTGTTATATTTCTTTAGAAGGTGAAACGAGGCTTATTAATTATTTTTTTGAGTTTTCTTTTAGGTTGGACCATTTCCTTTAGGAATGGTTCAGTAAGCATTTTTTTTATTTTATTTTATTTATATTTTGGTTGGACTCCAGAGTGTATCAAAGTGACTCAGCATTGTGCAGGGTACACTTGTACCTCTTCCCTTTGTTATTTTTTTCTAATAAAGGCTTGAGGACTGGTTTGAAATTACAGCATGTGCACATCAGCAGCCGCTAAAATGGTCCTAACCATCAAATTGTGCGACTGGAGTATTATCATGGACAAGTGCATTATTGAAGCTAGTCGTTTGAAAAACATCCTGTTATTTCTCCAGGAAATTAATTTTGTAAGCGTGTTTGAGAGAGGAGAAATATCACAAATCTTTCGCAAACAATATTTATGGTTTTCAATAGAACTATGTGGCTAATGATGGTAGGGGCAGCCTTTCTAATCACAGGATGCCGCAAGGGTCAATATTGAGTATTGGCTTTCCGTCCCGCCCATCCGAAACAATATACGATAGTGGATGTGACCAGTAAGTGGTGGTAAATGAACCCATTAGAAACATTAGCATTGCAGAAAGACACGATTTGAGGATGGATGTTAAGTGGATCCTGCAGTTTGTAATTGTTGTCCGGGGAATAATTATCCTAATTAATAGTTGCTGACCCCGGCCCCTTGCTCCTGTGGAGGAATTAATGATTGATGCTCTGGAGAGGGTGGATTTTCGGTGAGTGTCAGCAGGGCAAAAAGGCCCCGGGGAGGATACTTGGACTCTGATGCTCATCAGGGTCCCCATTTCTCCAAACCGCGAGGACATCACGGAGCGATCGGGTAACGTCTCCGCAGCCCACAAAGCAGTGAATAGCGGTTGGGCCTCTTCGAGTGAGGAGATCCATTTCATCGTAAAGTTCTTGCTTTGTGAAGTTAATATCACGTTCATGTAACCTCAGACTTATAGCACTTGCGAGGACCGCGTTTCGCTTTCGAGGCTGTGCTTTAAATGGACCACAAAAGCCATTTATTTCCCATCGTCTTTCCTCTTGACCCTAGTTAAGTGAGCTCTATTTCTGCTGGAGTTAATTTCAAATGCTACCAAGTCATTGACGTCATTTAATTTTTGTAGGCATTTAAAGGCTGGAAAGTTTATTGTCTGTGAAAGAGAGGGTCTAATTCTTTTGATTTTCCTATTCTCTAGTTGTCTCTCTCTTCCCCACCCAAGTAAATATATAAATTCTGTAATATCCATAAATTCAAATTTAATCCAGGTGTCTTCTAAGGGAGACTATCAAAGATAATACTAGTCTGTATATTATTAAAATCAGGAATTGACTGGTGACAGTAGAAGGATTTCACTTAAACTAAGATGATGTACATTAAGTACAAGGGGTAGGAAGAGCTTTATTTCTCTTGGGCCCCTTCCCTTGACCATACAGAATGAGGAAATACTGTGTGCATCTCCATACTGGAGCCTGTGTGTGTGTTTTAAACATAACAATACAAAATATCATATATCGTGGATATTTACTCTGCCCACTATTCACTGTTAATTAGTTAATTTCAGGAATTAGAAAAATCTTCATAAGCATCGCTTTGAACTTAAAACCAATGTCGATACAGCACTTTGAAACATGGATAAACACATTTGTATGGACAACTCATTCATGTTCTAAGTCTGCTGTAGAAAATTTATTTTGTAGGAAATATAGAGAATTTATTTAAGCATTTATTTCTGATAGATTTTCTTCCCCGAAAGTTTTGGGTTTTTTTATTATTTTATAATTATTCTCATAAAGGTAAGTATTTCACACCAAATCATGATACAGAATGCTGACGTTATTAAGGAAGAAAGCAGAATGAATTTTAGCAACCATGCAGATCCCACCTGATTGCTTTAGAGACCACAGTGTCATTTAGATTGCAAGTAAAATGTCCCCGGGCTTTTGAAATCAGTTGTCGATATCTCTCTTAATTAAGATCCATTGTTTCCACACATGCCAATTTAGGGGAAAATATGTTTTATAAGGGTAAATGTTACATTGTTGGTATCTGGGCTCTGATGTTTATCTCTGCAAAACAGGAAGAACATTAACCAGGTCTAGATTTTGTTGGGAAGCGCCAATATCTATTGAACGTTTTGAGGATGCAAATATCAATAAGATAAGCTGACAAATCCCAAAAAAGTTAAAGAAAAAAGGAAGTAATCTCAGCTGTTTCGCTGAAACTAGAAATTCAGAGCTAAGTTTCCAGAGCATCACAGCTTGACAGGGTTCTTCCTTGCTGGAACTGTAGAAAATGCATGAACTTCCTGAAATCCTGCATTAGGAAAGCTTAGTTAAACCCAAAGGAGCTCTTGCAGGAAAGCCTAGGATTAAATAAACAAGCGAAGAGAAATCCTGGCCACTTTGGGGGCAGTTGCAAAATTATGGCTTTTATTTATTTTTTTATGACTTTTTAGAAGCCTATTTTGGGTAAAATTCCAAAATTTCACCAGCTTTCCCCGTGCTGTCTGCAGTGAGGGTATATATACAGCTGGTACCCATAAAAACAGACCCCCGCAGTGTGTTTTTAGTAGTGATTCCACCTCAATCTAGGATGCCAAGAAGTTCTTGCTCATATTTGGTGCACAAAAACAGGAGTGTTAGGGCTCCGTGGTTATATGCCAGAAATTTCTATCATAAAGTATTTTATTTTGTAAACAAACTAAATTCCATTGGGAAATATACAGATACTATTCCTTTCTTCTTTCTTTCTTTTTCTTTTTTTTTTTTTTATTCTTTTTTTAATTAGTGCTCTCCACAGAGTGTTGGAAGTTATGATAAATGTATCCTGGAGCAGATTTCCAACCTGTAACTCCGAGTAGGAAATATGCATTTAAAAATGCTGCTTTATCTTTTGATTCCGAGGGGGATTTAAGGGAGTATTCTCACGAGAGGCTTTGCAGTTACTTTTCTCAAAAGAAGTTATAAACTATTTAATACAGGAAGTTTATCCTAGCGTTACAATGGGGCCCTATATGATTTTTTTCCGGTGTGTTTGTTATTTTCTAACCCGCCCGCCTTTAAACAGTTAAAGCACTGGGCTCGGCCAATATGGAAATAGAGCTGAATTTGGAATTTACTAGATGCTGCTTCTGCTTTTCATTTTTTACCATTTCACACCTTGTCCGTGTCTCGAGCAAGCTTGTAGGTTTCCAACGCATACATTTCTTGTGATGATATATTGTCCTGGTGGAAAATTTCATTTACTGGCTGTGCCCTTTGCTGAACCTGTTGCTAGTCAGGGAACATGATAAGCGTATAAGTAGCATGCTACTTCATTTATCATACATCGTTTTAGACACTCAAATATCTCATATACAATTCTGCATTCCGCACTGAGGGAAACTACCGAACTTGCAGGAAAAAAAAAATCTGCAAATAAATTGTCAGTTTATAATATATAAATGTATCATCCTAATAAAAATTAATCATAGTTTATACTAAAACTGGAAGTGCCCTTTATTTTTTTATAGCGTCAGTAGCCCACACGCTATCAAACACTAATAGAAAATATCTGGCTTTTGTGATTCGGTGTATAGCGGAATTGAAAGATATAAAAATACTGTCTATTTTTAATAATTGAATTACACTGCAAATAAATCACAGGCTAGAAATATCCAGCAGTGCTAAGAACACTCTGCTCTCCTAGCATTTCTCTCCTGTTTAAACATGTATCTTTTCTAATAAAAAAATCAGATTCAAAAGCCAACCAAAGCAGCAGCCCCAACAAAATAAGGGAATTTAGAACTAGCCAGAAAGAAAACGACTGCAGAAAATTTAAGGTCAAGTAAAAGCAGATATATGGGATGTACTAGCTGTTCCTAGCAGAGCAGGTCAGGCCTCCCTAATTTCAGTAACTTGCCATCTATTGATTTCAAAGCTTCTTCAGACCATTATTACAATATTTTACTACAGGCTGCTCTTTTATGTCCAGCAATAAAATAATGTACAACAATCTACATCTTGTCAAGTTGTTGCATTTGAGATGTTGAAGGTGAAACTCTGGTCTATGTTAAGCGGCGCTTGCACTAATTACAACCTTTCGCTAAGATATCGGACGATGGAAAAGTATATCTTACGCTTATATAGCATCCTTTTATCTGGCACCCTTTAAAAACTGCCCATAAAAGAGCCTACTTTGCAAATATATCAATTTCTAGGGAGGAGCAGAAGCATTTTGTGGCACAAAATTTTAGCTTTGACCTAGGGAGGGAGGGATTTGAAGCGGGATCTGTTAAGCAGAGTTTAATTGCCTGGGCTGTAATTTGATTGGGTTCTCCAAGCTCATACAGATACAGTTGGGGAGCACAGCAGAGCAAGGGAGAGAAGAGAAATCGGACAGCGAAACTAGTTCAATTTTCTTCTGTCTTTCTCTCTGTTTCTTCTGGAAATAAATAAAAAGGTCACCTGCATATAGTTTCTTTCCAAGAGCATTGACTTAGAAAAGATGCCGGGGAAGGTGATGGAATAATCCCTGAAAGAGCTTTCCCTGAATTTAGAGATTTTTCCATTGGTCTCCCCATTAGAACTGACCACTCTTGACATATGAAATACAAAATGTTGATGCGAAGTGATCTGAATATGCAAACCGCTGTTGACTGGTCGTCAAAACATGTCTCGATGAAGAGAATGGAAAGATCCAAAGATAAATAACTTCCTCAGGTAATCATCACGTATCATAAACAATAGATGGGGAAGGAAAAAAATATATATTGCCTGAATAAAATGGTAGAGATGACAAAAAACCTTTTAACAAGCACATTTGTACTACCATTCACATCTCTATCATTTAGTATGAGCAAGAAAGTCCCAATTTCTGTATGACTAATCAGCTAAATTTGAAACTTCATGATATGACTGTCCATTCAAAGAAGTTTGCAACGGTACTTGGAACAGTAACAGGTTCTTTTCATGATTGAAAATTCAGTATTAATGATAAGTCTGAGAAGCTGAATCTCAGGACCGCAATCAGACTTTCTTTTTTTTGCAACACGCTTATATTTGGTCATCAGTTACAGATTTTGGTTTTGAGGCGTATATCATGGTGGGCAATCATATTCCTTGGTAGTATCAGAGAGGAAAACAAGGTGAATTAGTAAGTGTTCAGGCCATGTACTTGGTGTGTAAATATTTTCTTCTCGTGGTGAATGTGTCTCAACTTTCTTGCCTTTCAAGCTTTTCTCCTGTGCCATTAAAGTGGTAAAAAATGCTTGCTCACTCGTTGTTTTTCAAGCTGGTATTAAAATATGGCATATTTAATATTACTATCTAAGATAGGAGAAAACACATATTATGGGGAAGGACTGGCAGGTGTTTTAATCCCTGATGTTCTCCTTTGTTCTTGTGGAAGATAACCAAATCGAGTTAGGAGGACAGGTGATTGTATTGTGGTGGGTTTGTAGCTTGGAAGATAATCTCTGAAAAAAGACTGTGCATAGTTACATTAAAAAAAAAATTAAAAAGCAACAAACTTTGTCTTTTTGAGTCTTTCTTAAGGCTGTTGGTTTTGCTTCAGGGTACAAGATGCCCTTTTTATCTTGCAGCGAAGCATTAAATACCCCCAAATTTGCAGCATCTCTTTACCATTCTGCTTACACAGAGTCCTGGGGCAGACCTTGCCCTCAGGCTATGCTTGCTGTAGGGAGCTTCCTACATACAGGTATCTCTGCAGAAAAGAAAAATGAATATTTTTATTTGCTTGCATATCATCTGTGTTATAGTAGTGCTTAAGAAATATATTCCTAGACCAGGGTGCCATTGCATTAAAAAATACGGACCCATAAGGACATCTAAGTTGCATGTAAGACAGAAGATCTCGGGTGAATTTGGTCAGATAGGGAATACAACAAATCAGTAGAGCAATAGTGATTGAAATGGTCTTAACAAGCGTTGTCTATTCTCTAAGAGTAACAGAGATAATGGAGGAAGAGAAAGGGGAGAGGCAGGCAGCAAAGCTTCTTGCAAGTGAAAATAAGCAGCTTGTATTTGATGTGATGGAAAAGGGTGAACGAACTAAAAGATGTGAAGAGGCGTCTCAAACAACGACCTTGGAGAATCACTCTACATGGGTAAGAGGAGAGAAATTCCTTTCACTGGGAGCAAAGAAAAGATATTGTCATAACCGAGATGTAAAGTGCTGAGAGTTTGGACAAGAGTTTTGGTCATGCAAGTAGATAGGGGAGAAGATAGCGAACAACTTTAGGCTGCGAATGAGCATATTAATTAACTGAAGAAGGCAGCTGGTACAATAGCTGTAGTGTGAGGGGAGGTCAAGGTTGAGCTCAAGGCTGATATTTTTTATATTTGTATTTCTTTTCCTGCAATGAAAGCAAATTTGAGAAAGAGAGAAGGCAGTGAGTGTCCAGTGATGAGACAGGACCTACATTGGGTCCAGTGGAAGAACTAGGAGTAGAACTGATGGTTGGAGGAAGAGGGAGAGTGCAAGGAGAGGAAGTGGGGAAAAAAATGTAACTCTGGAGAAAGGAATCACATAATAATTTGTTGGCCTCTCCTTGGAAGACATCAGAGCAAAACGGTGTGGCAAGAGGAGTGCAGGACGGAGAATTCAAAGAGGAAGCTGGAGGTTTGCTCATGAAGACGACTTTTGGTAGATGGGAGTCATAGGTTAAATGCAGGATTGTTCAAAGCAGAAGCACAAGGAAAAGATAATGATACTGTGATTTGAAGGGGAAACTGTGGAGCAGGAGAAGCTTCTTCCTCTGCTCACAGGCCAGTTTGGGTTGGGCAGTGTTGGGATGGGAGAACCACACAAGGTGGTTCTCAAAGCAGAGCAAAGGCACCAGCTTTCTGATAGCCACGAGCTGCAGGGATCACAAATTATCTCGGAAATGCACCGTGTGTTCCGGAAACACTTCAAGAAAGGCAGGCAGGCAGAGTGATGCAATCACTTTATTTTTCTCCCGGAAAATCAGTATTTAAAATTCTACCTCCGAGGAAATGTTTAGCATTAGATTAACCGTCATTGACTTTGAAAGTGAATCTAAAAAAACCAATAGCTTCATCTTCTTGCTGCTATCCCTTACTTGAAACTTATCTTTGGGAACAACCATTTTCAAACGTTTCCTGTTGAAATACGCTGATTTTCAGGTGCAAGTGTCTTTCCAGGAGTGTCACAGCAGCCCATCTCTGCTCTCACTGGCCTTTTCCAAGTACAAGAGCCATGAACATGAAGTGGATAATGACTTGCCACGTCTGTTGACTTCTTTAATATCTTGAGTCCACTAATGGTCAGAGCATTTCATTGTATAGATGGCTAACAATGCCTCCGTGATTCAACCATTGCTCTCGTTCAATCCATTAGCTAAGCAAACATGCAGCTCTAGAGGTATGTGTATTATGTATTAGAGGAAGAAAAGAAAAAAAAAAAAGATAGTTTCAGTGTACATCCAACTGTTGTTGTTTTCAGAAGCTTGGATGCATCTTTGAGAGGTCTAAGAGTAGAGACAGAATCAGCACATCCTCCAGCTGGAAGGTTCTTGTTGTAGTAACATGTTTTCCTCATTCTTTCCTGAATAATCTAGTAGCATATTAGATTGGGCTATACAGCATATATCAATTTCACAGGCGTCGAAGAGGCAGGAGAAGAGCTTTTATGCCATTTGTGATATATTCCTATTCTATAATACATTGTCCTCACTATTTCGAATCCCACCTTAATATATAGTATTATTATTCCACTGATTTGCTGTGGTACTACTCAGCGTAATTAAGTTTGGCAGATTTAGGCCCTTTGTCCTCCAATGTGTGCTTCCTAGTTTAAAAGAACGTTCATTACAACGATACACATTTAAAATACGGAAAACCTGAAAAAACTGAGCAAAAGTCCACTCCACACAACAAATTTTCCTGGGAGTACCAATCTGGAAGATGTGTTTTTCAGCCAAGTGCTTTGTCAGGGGTTATTGACAGGTAAAGATTTTTCCAAGGAAGTTCTCAAGCGGAGGAGCAAGGCAGAGTAAACCAAAGGTTAAGTTCACCCGGAAAAATATGGGGGTGACATTCAGCCGCTAAAACTGGAAAGTGCTATAAGGGAGGAGGAAGGTGAGCAGTTGAGAAACCGTTTTAAAAGTGAGAACCCTCTTTCACGTCTGGCACTAGCTGCCCCTCCATGACTGTCTGTAGCTGTACAAAATATTTCTGTGTTAGCAGACGCACAGCCCATTCGGCCATTTTTCATTGAATTTCCTTCAAACCTGGTGTTTTGAACAATAAATACACCACACTATTAAGGAAAAAAAGACAACACACAGGCCATGCTGCTTGGAGGCACTAAAGCTATTGTTCCTACACAGGGAACGGGAAATACTCCATTATTAGACCACATTTTTATTGGACTGTGTGGGTGAAAGCTTTGCTAATTTGTCGTTCATCTGCAGCGTCCCTTCTAGTTCTCATCTCCACGTCCCTTCCAAGCTTAGCCACTAGGATCTTCATCTTTTAGTCCGTTGGTTTGGGAATCCCTGCGATGCTACCAGTTCGTTGTCCAAGTTTATGGTCCTTGCCATTACCTTTCTGCTTCTGCTTTATGTTTTTTACATAGTATTTATGTAATGAGTATCGAGCATCTTTTTCCTGAACTACTTTTCACGTTCTTGGATCATTCTTGTCTCGGGTCGCCAGGTCTCGGTTTCTTCATTCCAGGCACACACCAGCAATGATTATTCATAGTGAATTTCCCTGTGAGGACATGCATGCATTTAATATTTTCCAGAGGATATCAGCATTTTCCGCTAATAGGTTATGGAACACCTCTGAAAGCCCACCTTGTTTGCAATTTCCTGTTTTCCTGCTAGCCTTTTTTCCTCTGTTATAGTTTTGCTCTTTCGCAGTTTAAAGGCTTCAAGTGCCATTTTTTTGCTTGGTGTTTTTATAGCACCTTTCGCGTTAGGCAGCATTCAGCTGTGCGCGCGGAGCTGGTAGCGTTAGTGTTTATTTGCACTCCTGTAGCGCTTAGAGACACTGATCAAAGCCCTCGTGTGGTAGGAACCTCACAGAGATGCATTAACACAATTATTCTCGTCTTGGACAGCTCCCAGGTCGAGATACGCTGCCTCAGAGCGGCACACCAGGGCAGAAAAGCCAGATCATCTAGTCCAACCCTGCTGCGCACGCAGGGTCACCTAGAGCACGTGGCACCCCGTCCAAGCGGGTCTTGAAGTCTAAATCCCTTCAGGACAGAAGCTGTTTGGTTTTGTCATCTTCCTAAAGGAAAATCTTGTAAGTTCCTAGGGATCCACTGAAGCTACTGCTGTAGCAAAGGCTGGAGAGCAGAGCCCGTTGTCTTTAACCCAACATTTATCTCATGGTAGATGCCTTTATCTCTTGAGAAAATCCTGTTCCGCAGACCTTACTCTCTGATTTGGCGTGCTTGAGGAAAGTTAGGAAAGATGAATGCGTGGCATTGATTGCTCCCAGCCACAGTCATCTCCGGCATTAAAATCCATCTGCTTTTCATGTCCTCGTGCTATCATCCTAGACTAGAATTGGAAAATTTTGTGCGTTTTGGGTGATCCTTTTTTTAATTTCTTCTTCTGAATGGCCTACTGAAGAGAGAGATCTGCTGAAGAGAGAGTCACTACACAGCTCCAAAAAGAGGGATTTTTTTTAATTTTTTTTTTGTCCAGGAAAACCATCAGAATCCTTTGATGCCTCTTTCTGCTGTTTGTTACCCTTCCACCAGCTAGGTAGTAATCTACATTGCCCCAGATACTCTGCCCTGCTCAACGTTTGTCTTAACTAATATGAGAAGTGCTGCCAACCTCCGTGCTCCCTGCTCTTGTTGGGGTTGATTTTCTTTTTGTTTGTTTGCTGATTTCAGGCAGAAGAGCAGAACAACAACAATATTTTGTATGTGCCAAGAAAGGGCTGTATTCTCACCCACATCGCTGTTAATGAGGTGAATTTGAAATAAAGCCACCCACTTGAGCTGTTCTGCTTAAATCAACATTACGGAATGTTTCGCGAGTGCCATCTAAGTATCTTGATCCATATCCAGAAGCTGAATAAGTGAATGAAGGGTATTCTGTAATAATATGATGATAGTTGCTATGGAATTTGGAAATTTAGGAAACAAATAACATTTCATTTCTTATCCTCTTTTCTATCCTATGTTATTTTACTCGTTCCTTATGAGTTATGACAAAAGTGGAAGACTGATGAAAATCTTATGAAACCCTCTAATAAAATATTTCTCCATTTTTACAGGGACACAAATGCAGTGCAGATCCATTCCTTCCCTAAGTACAAATGATGGAGGGAATCTGTAATTTTCTTTAGGTAGATCACAAGAGTCCGGTTCCTGTTTCAAACATTAATTTCCCTACCTCATCTTTTTCTGATTTCTTCTTGTTTTTTGGTTAAACTCCATCTTTACGCACCACATTTGTACACATTTAAGTGGTGGCATCAGCGTGTTGAGCTGCAACAGTCTGCGCAATCCGTGCAACCTCCCTGTCTCGTATTATCCTCCGTATAAAAACAGATACCGCGTGTGTCTTTTTTAAGACTTACAGCACACACTGCATTTTCCTCTTTCTAAAATAACATCTGGGAAACTGAGAAGCTTCTTTTGAAGGATTACATTACAGCTTTGATTTTTATTTATAAAACATAAAGGACTAATATATATCAGTTAGGACATTTTGCTTCCAAAGTGCATTGTAGCAAAATAATTGGAAGGCAGTTGTGGTGTGAAATATATGACAGCTTTACAGGACATAAAAAGCAGCTTTTTCTTTGTAATAGTGTAATTGCCTTAAACCCCACAATCATAATTGTTATCAAAAAATAATCCCAAGGAAAGGCTAATATAAGGTGAGCAGACTATTATAAGAGCTCTAATACACTCAATTCCTTGAGCGGCAAATGCAGCCCCTCAATCTCCCAGTGCTTTTAGTGTCAGTCAGAGAGCACTCAGTCATTTCTGTGCATCAAGCCTGCAGTATTGATTTTTCCACTGCCTGAAACAGCCATATAAGCATAAATTTTGCATGAGGCTTTCACTTTGTAGACTCTCCTTTGGTCAGATGACACATGATGTGAACATGAAGACTGTATAATAACAATGCCTGGTCAACCTGCAGGCATTAAAGCGTGGTCCCTCGCAGCTTTGAAGGACAAAAGCTGGGATGGTGCATCTCGGGTGTGATGGAAAACAAATATCATTTCCATCTTGGCAGCCTGCATTCAATTTTATCCTCTCTCCCCCCTTTTAGAGAGGAGAGGCGCACGCACGCGCACACATGCGTGTAGGCATAAAGTGTCCTTATCGCCCATATCCAGTCCGGATAAAAATCAGCTCGATGGAAAAGCAAAGCTGTGATAATAGTAACCGCGTCTCAAATTTGCGCCCTTTGCTGCGGTTGTTTTGCACTCCTCGTTGGTAGCGCTGTGCTGTTTTGTTTTAGAGCTGGGGCCGTTGCTTTTAAGTCAGCCCTTGAGACTAAATATTGCACAACAGCGTTTGATAACATCTTGTATCGTGCTGCAAAACCCTTATCTGGAGATTCGGCCCCGTGATAGACAGGCAGGAGTGAAAACATTCCTTAATAGCAACATTCTTCTCGTCTCATTGCTGCCCTGCTCGAGTTTCTGTGCTCATTAATATTCTCATAGCCGCTCTTTTTCTCTCGCTCCTCTTTTATTGTTTAAATGTTTAGTTTAAAATACGCTCGTCCTGTTACGGGATCATGTCAGCGGAACAAGACAGAAGAGCAATCCGAACCAGCGTGAGTCTGAAATAACCGCGCGAGGAGTAATTTCTCACCCAGCCGCACATTAACTGTTTGTTTAAGTGCATTAAATTGCAGGCAATTGGTGTAATTAATATATAATATAATGTAGTGAACCCTCTTAAAATTAAGCTGGACTGACCCAGAGGGAAATTCATCTGTAAGCAGAAAGCCTAGTGCTAAAGCAGGTTTGTTGGTGAAAACAAGAGTTGTTTCATCTTAAATAACCATCACGGGTGGAGAGGGGCCCTGCTGTAATGAATAATTGCGGACGGGCGCTGTTTTCATCTTGCAAAAGGATCCCCGCGCAATCACAGCGCAGCAGCTGCGTTATGCCAGCGAGTACAGATGTTGGGAGCGCCGCTCTTGTTTCTGTTTATGCAGAATCTGGATAAATGTTTAATGTTTAAATAATGGGAGTTGCTCGGCAGCATGGGCAGCCTGGTGTTTGGTGCATTAAAGGAAAAGGTTGTATTTTTGCATTTGAGTATACTCGACTGGGAAAAAAATATATACCGGGTCAGAGGGAGTATTTTAGATTTCTTTCCCTCCTCCCCACTCATCTCTGTGTGTCTTGAGGATGCAGTAAATTTTAGTAAATCTTAGTAAATATTTAGGTATCTGAGCTAATGGAAAGTATTGAAACAGACCCTAAGCAACAAGATGCTTGTTTTCTTGGTACAAGCCCTGGTCCTGACCGCTTTTGAAAGACAAATATTTCCATGTAGGAAACTTCGGGGCTGTAGACAAAGCTCTTCAAATGCGGGTTCAGATTTATATCTTCTCTGCCAGCCTGAACACAGTCTCAGGCAACAGGTCACAGTGTTTTCAGTGTTGCAGAATGCCGATGGCTCGTGTTGAAGAGCAGCTCTTTAATGGTTTAAGTGAATTTTAAGCAGCTTAATTATTAAAATGCCTGTTGGTTGGTTGAATGGAAGGTGACTTTCAGGGATTTAGTGTTGTTCTTTACACCAGCAGAAGTTTCACTTAGATTTATTGGTGTTTGGGAAAAACGTAAGTGCAGTAGCTCATCTGTTGTAAAAAGCAAACCATGGCCTAAGTTTTATTACGTGTGTGACATTTATCACTAATTTGAATAGATTCATCCCAGAGTTGTATCCTAGCTTCATTTCACACAAACAGGTGCCTGGTTTAGAAATACCTAATTGCATATATAGGGAGAAATCCATCCATATAGGTAAAGATGAAATAAAGATACAGTAAGATGTAGATGTAGACCCAGATACAGATAGACACACATAAGCTAAATCTGGAAACCCTTTCCATGTGAATGGAAGCACTTTGCTTTAATGAAAGTAGAGTGGAAGCCCCGAAGATGATGCTGTTTTAACATCAAATCTTGGTCAAACTGTTTCTAAAGTGAAAGAATGGACGTGTGAAATTATTCAGTTCAGAGGGAAGAGCTTGTAGCATGGGTTCTCCTAAAATGTATGTGGTAGGGCTTGTAAAAAGGTTCAAAGAATGTGCAATAGTAAAGCTGTTCAGGGAAAAACCAGGAACAATTTCTGTATTTGTCTCTAGAAAGAAACTTTCCCAAGTAGCTTTTCTGAGGTAGATCTAGGAGAGGGCTTTGGGATACATTTATGTGCATAATATCTGCATATATGCATAATTCATCCTCCTGCTCAACTGTGCACACTTCATAAACATGAAATTAAGATACTTAATTTGTTTTCTGCTGCCTTCTCCAAAGTTAAGAAAGTCTCTTTTTGGCATTCCATTTGTGGCAGCGGAGGATCTGGTATGCAGATATAGCACGATTAAAAAATCCCAGCCCTCCAAAAGCTGGATTAATTAATTATAGCATAAAGCTTATAGTTTGATTGAAAGCTTGACACTATCCACAGGATTATTTAGATATGGAAACCTGGGACATTGTGCTCGCAGCTCGGTGTAAATCCCAACCAGCTCCATGGATTCCAGCAGCATTCTTGTGCCTCAGAGCAATGGGAACAAGAAGAGATTTTAGCCAATACCCGAGCAAATAAGCAGAGAGGTCATAGAACTCATCTCCTACCTGCAGAAAAAAACACTATAAAGTTCGAAAATAGTAAGGAATTTATATGAAAGGCATAATTTTACTGAAACGGGAATCGAGACATTCCGGGTATACAGGTGTAGTTAGTATTGGAGAAGACGGATAAATCACCAACCTCAAAAGCCAAATGCACTGTCCAAACAAAATAAACAGTGTTATATTTCTTGCTATGTGCTGCAAGATAAAGAGCTCTTAAAAATTATATTTTTACGAAACTCCACGAAGGTAAAGAAGGGGAAAAGGTAATAAAGACAGGCACAATTAAATTAAAAGTCCAGAATTACAGAATTCCTCATCAAATCTTCTTCAGAGTCTAATGAATCATTCAATTCCTTTCCATTCGTCTTTCCTAGTTCTCTCCTCCGGGCATTTAAAATTGCTTTGCATCGTCGTAGTCATAAAAAAGAAATTTATGCCCCTCAGAAAGGATACGCAGTTTTGCAGGAAGTAATATAGACATGTCCAATTTCAGATCAGCATAGTCCACCTTTAAAGAGATCAGTCTTTTCCAGGAAGCCTGAGTGGCTTTAGCAATATCTGGGTAAGTAGATATATGCTTAGATAGAGCCTCTTTCCCTCATACCAGGTTTAAAAGTCATCTTCCCTGCTCATATTAGAGAAAACACCTGATCAAGCGGCAGGAGTCAATTCTTGAGGTGCTTTTCTAACCCTAAATAACTGTTTTGTTGTTGTTTTTTCTCCAATGGGTTATTCTTCTGTTCAGTTATATATAAGCAAGGGAGCAAAGAACACATATATTCCCAGATACATCATTCCCAGTGCTTAGTTTGCCTATGGAATAGTCATCCTATAAGCAGAAATGCCCTTTGGTGTCTTCACCGCTGATTTCTCAGTGAATTGGCTGTGTTTGGTTCCGTATTATCACATGCAGCCTGTGAGTAGTTGGGCAAGGCAGCGAACTGGCTCTATGGATCTCAACCGAGGCCTCGTTTCAATCAGGGTCACTTCAAAAAATGATGAATTCTCCGGTGTGTTTATTTATTCCTACTAATTTTTGTCTCTTCTTCACCTCACCCACCTGCTACCCCACAGCAGTTGCTATGATCTAACGTTGGCTGCTGTGACTTATTTGAGAGGAACAATTTAATGGTCTCAAACACCGCAGAAACTAAATATCCCTAAACAGGGAATGAATGGGAAAGAACCGCTTTAATGCGCATAGACTGGTATGCACAAATAGGACATAATAATTTGCTTGGCTGCTTCTACTCTTTAATTTCCCCAAGTTGATTTGATTACTAGTCGGCCCCTAAATCATGCAGAAAATGGTACAGACTCCCCAGGTTTGTTGCAGCTGAAGAGGAACTCTAGTCTGGCCATGCTTATATATGTGCTGATCAGCAATATTTTGGCCCATTCTCCCTGACTTACTATAAAACCCACCTGGATGCAGAGTGCTTAAAGATTCCATTGGTTTCACGTTAGCACCGGCCAGATCTCGGAGATTAAAATAGACCCACAGATGAGAACAAAAGCCCAATCTTGCATCCGTGTGATTGCCTCCGAAAGTCCAGTTAGCGCCGTTCTAATAAAAGATTTCTTTGGTTTTGCAGGAAAGGGCAAAACCTGATTTTCAGCAACATGAAACAATAGTTGTTCTCTATTCAAAAGTGTGTTTGAGCTTTAAAATTTATTCTCACTTGAGCAGATTGCTAATGACCACTCATTTTCTTCATAAAAAATGATTCTACTACATTCTGCAGAATCTGTATTTAAAAAGGCATTGATAAATTGAAGGGAGTTTAAGGAAGAGAATCAAAAATGATTAAAGTGCTGCAAGTATTGACTTATGACTGAAGATTAAAATAATTGAATGTGTATGGACTTGCTAAACAGTTTTTACCACTTTGTGGAGTATGGAAACTTTCTCAGGAAAATAGGTGCTTGTTCCTTTTAATTCAAGTTTTAAAAATCAGAAAATTCATCAGAAAAAAATGGTCCAACTGTAAAATGGATCCACTCAACAACTTAAAGACTTGGAGTCTGTTTCTGCTGTAGTTACCTTGCAAAATTCCTTCTGAAATATTCTCATTGCTATCAATGAAGTATTTTAAAGATGAAAGGTTATTTAACCTCAGTAATCATGACAAAACATCATCCCTGAAAAGTAAACTTTGGGAAAATTTAGTACCTAGATCCAGCTTTGATTTTACCCTCCTTATGCTTGTGATGATAAAGATTCAGCTCATCAAATTAAAGCAGTGTTTAGAAACATGGAGCAGTTCAGATTTGGTTCTGAGTCTGGCTCCAGGATGCAACTCACCTTTGTTGATTAAAAATATAAACATTTCATGTAATATTCCTGTAGATTTACTAGAGGAAAGTAAGCCAGACCAAACAAGCTAGAAATGTTCTTAATGCTTTTGCTATTGCAAAAAGACCAAAATTATCTTGATGGATCAACTGGTCCTGCATCTCACCACCCCAAGTTGTAAATTAAATAATTAGCAAAGATTTGCAAGGGCCATGATGAGTTTTGTGTCCAGATAGGAAGTCAGAATTAGTTTGTTAAGGACCATTACGATTTAGTTGTTTAAAATGTGAGTTGTTACTGGCAAAGGAATGGAGAGGGCAAAAGCAAGGAGAATAGAGATACTTTTTAGATCTCTAGCTTGCCCACATACTGGGTATCTTATCCAGTTTCTTGTTACTGAATGCAGAAAAAGGACACAGTACAACTAGGAAGACCCAGAGAAGGGTGAGCTGGATGCTCAGAAGTGAAATTTTGGTCCAGGGCAAACTAAAAAGATCCGTCACCTTCATTTTGAAAGCAGAAAAGAGAGAGGATGTAGAAATTTGTGAGGCAGGAACTCCAAAGGGCAACGAAATAAACAGACAACAGTTATTCCATAGGAGCTAGTGTTAGGGGATAGCTCCAAAACAGGGCATACTGTTTTCCAAAGTGGATAATTTAATTGTGGGACTTGTAGCCACAGGGTATTGTGGAAGCTAAAATGGACACATTGCTGTCATTTCCCCACCATGATTCAGTTGGTAGGACCTGGGCCAAAGCAGAAGATGGAAAATTTCTCTTAGTGTGTAGACTTTAAGCAGTCACATATTTCCCTATCGCTTTTCATTTATCTCCTCTAATTCCTGGTCTTTAAATGTGCCCTTGTTTCATGTGATCGTGTAAAAATTAGATGAAGGGATTGAAGTAAGCCAAGACACAGCGTTCCTTGCCTGTTGTAACCCTCTCAACCCACCCCTCGTTGTTGTCATCTTTCACTGCATACATCTAATTTAGACTGCAAGCACCTCGGGGCAGGGATCTGTCAATCCAGTCCTCTGTGAAGCGCCAGGTCTACCTGTGGTGATGTATAAATAGTAATAATAATGGTAAAAAGCCCTGGATCACATCACTCAAGTGGGAAAGATGTCGAAATGGACCCAAGCTGGGTCTTTTTGATTAATAACCTCTGTACCTCTTGCTTGCTTCAATGGGAACTTTGGGGAAAGTAAGAGGCACACCTGAATAAACAGGCATATTTGATTGGAGTTGTTTCTGCATGGTTGGTTGGTTAGTTTTTTCTTTTGTTTGTTTATTTGACTGTGTTTTAAACCATAAGAATCTATGTGTTGGGAACAGCTTTGGAGACTGGGGCAGCTTTCTGTGCTGTCCTGTTTAGCCATCAAAATAGCATCGTGGAGAGTAGATTAGATAAGTGAATGCAGCCAACAAGTGATAACCTGGGAGTGATAACCTCATGGAAAAGGTGCATTTTCTTCAGCGAAACCCCAAAGGTGCATTAGTTGCTGCTCTGTAAGAGCCGGATGGAGATGAAGCTCTGAAGCTCCACCAGCTTCAAAGGGAACCTGGTCAGAGTGTTGACTTGCTGTCCCTACACCAAGGTACAGGCTGCGTTTCCGTGTCTGCACTAAGAAATGACGACTAGTGAATATTGGTGTTCTGGAGGCAAAGCAAACAGCCCGTCTCTACCTCCCTTCCAAAATAAATTCCATCCTCCCGGTGTTGTTGAGGCGTCTAATTTTGTGTCGTGCGACGTTACCATTTACAGGATTAATGCTGCCGAATTCAGGGCTGAGTGTGTGTCACACAGAAGGGTAAAATGGCAAAGGAAAGCTGAATGGGAACTTCTAAATCAATGGGAGCTCCTTGAAGTGGCTTAAAATTGGTGAATGGTGCTGTTCATAGGAGCAGAGAAAGGGAGGGTGTTCGTGACACTGTTTATAGCACTACTAGGATGCTCACTGAAACAGTCGCTCCCTTTCCATACACATATTTCAGGAACAGTTACGTCGGAAAAGATGTGGGGAAAAGGTAGCAAAAGGACTAGAGGGCTGAAAAGTTTAATTTCCATCTGGAAGCCGGAGAAGTTTGATGTCTCTAATTGTAAAAAGAGATTAATCACAGTCAACCAGTACCTAAGTGAGGGGAGCTTTTGTGATTGCAGTAAAAGACCCATCAGTCTAAAAAACAAACCTGTAGCTAGTCTAGATGACAAAAAGCTGAAGGAGGTGGTAAAAAGACACATTTTGTTAAAAGCCGTGGCAATTAGCCATTGAATAAACAGGACCATCTTGAAGCCTTTCAGACAAGATCCTGATATCTAGCAGATTTTCGTGGACAAATGGAAGTTACGTGCTCAGATGGGAATGAAAATGCATGTCCTGTGCAATGGGCAGCGCCTTTGAGCTCGGGAGGCTTATTTGAGGTCTCAGAATTAAACACAGGACAGAATCTTTGCTGGTTAATGTTAAGAATGAGCTGTCTCCTGCTCTCTTGCCCTGGTTATCTTTTCTGACCGTTTTGGACGTTGAAGTCCCACCTAACGCAGCACAAGTTTGATTAGCTGGATTGGGCTTCTTCGATGCTCCTTGTCTCCATCGGAGCTGCGTGTCTGTTGTTATTTATTTTATGCATTAAATGCTTACAGTGTGCCCAGGGCTTTGCAAGACATAAAATATAAAGGGAGTCCATGCACTGTAGGGCTTTCTATGCAGAAGGCAGGAGTAATAGCGTGGATGTACAGTGCTGGTTGCTTGTTGAGGAGTAATTCATTATTGCTTCAGGAACGGGGTGAAGAACGTGGGTCTGGAGGATGGGATGGGTTTAAGAGCCTGGATTCAAAGAGTATTTGTCATGTTGGGGACATCAGGTGGGACCTGAAGCTGGAGGAAGGCATGAAAGGGACTTTGAGCATCAGAACGGTGACGGAGATACAGGAAAGGATGTGCCTTCTAATGGGGATGTAGTTATGGTGAGCCTGGGAGAGAAGGGAGAATTCTTTAAACTTGGGGAATGAATGAGAAAACCACAAATTACTAAAATCAACAGAGGGGAGAAGACGAGAACAATTCTCTCCCCTGCTGGAAGCTTCCTGATCTTATGATGGGTTTTGTGGAGGAAGCTGAACCAAAAGTCCTTAAGTGGCCTTTAAATGAATTCCATCAAGAGGACAGTTACAGAGGGAGGAGACATCAATTAATTATATTTGTGATTTCCTTGATGACCTGGAATCTCTGTTGTCTGATTTTATTCAAAGTCCTTCTTGTCATCAGGGTAATCAAGTTTGTTCTACAGTAAATCTTCTGCCTTCTATTTATGAAGTGCAGTAATAAACACCGCTCTCAATTTATTTGGTGGGCATTTCAGCTGCTGGAAATATTTCGTATCACCGGTTGCTCCCACGTAGTTTGAATCAGTAGCGCTCTGACTGATTGTTAATTCTTCCATCTCAACCTCAAGATTACGCGGAGGCTCGGAGCTCGAATTATGCTTAACAGCTTTTGACATCTTGGATGTAGAAATCATGAAGAGCTACAAAATTGTTTTCGGGCTGATTTGTGTGGCTGTACTTTTGAGCAGAGAAGAGGAAATCTGTAATGTCATAAAATAGCCCAGGTGTGCAGAAAACCCCACTGACAGGTGTAACAACCTTGCTGCAGATTTCACACACAGAATGGAGCAACATACCAAAGAAAAGGGATGGGAAGACAATTTTGCTACTTAAAGTAATTGCATTATTCATAGGAAAGTGGATCGCAGTATTTGTAGCTATTCAGAAAATGCAAACTTACTGTTCTTGATCTAATTTCAACATGCCGTTCAAACCCCATTTCGCTTAATATATTTTTATTTTGCCATTTGAAGGAGAAACTCATTGCTCACGTAAATTGCTCCGGCGCTTCAAGACCCATGTAACTTGTTTAATCGTGGTAGTTATTTGATAGCATTATCTCGTAATCACTTTATCAAACTCTGATGATTACCCAGCAGCAGCTTTGGGCAGGAGTGTTGAGAACGGTATGGATTGATGGAGACAGAGCTATTTGTTATTACGCACGGAGCTCTATGGCTTGTGGGCAGTAAATGGCAGTGTTTTTCACATGTGAAATTTGAAAGATATATTCACTTCAGTATAGCACTGCATTACATTTCCTGAAAAGGCAAGCTCTGCTGCAGTCCATAACTCCTCTTGTTCTCCTTCCGACTGCAAAGCGCAGTTATTTTACACTTGTTTCAGTTATGCGGTGACCTCTCTCCGGTTAAAAAGGGAACTTGCGTTGTATCGTAAACCTGATTTCTCTCCTCTCCTCTCCCACCCTTCATAGAGCTGTCAGTGCTTTAAATCTCTCAGGAAATATCCCTTCAATTTCCAGTTTTGTCTCACCGAGCTGGCTTTTGGGGAAGGAGGTTTGGGTAAAGCTTCTCTTCCATCATGGCAAAGACGGGAAAAAATCTAGCTTGGCTTCCCATTCATTTGGGTGGCTGTGAGGCATCAGAGCAGGTGTCAGAGCAGCAGCAGAGTGTTTACCAGCACCCTGTACCGTGCTGCAGCTCAGGGGCGATTGCTCTTTTCTTGAGTAGGAGGAATAGTGCAAAACATGGAAATACATGGATTAGCTTCAGTGGAAACCACACATGGATAATGTCAGAGCAAGAGGTGAGGGAAGGGCTTGCAAAGTCGTATGTTTGCATCTGTCTGTGCATGTTTGCATCTGTCTGGAATGCTTCCATTCACAGTCCTTGGAGGGCAGCGCGTGTGCGGTAAAGGACTCTAATCCTGTATTGATTACTGAGGGCCCGAGGGGTTTGAGAGGCTGCTGCCTCGGCGTTTCCCCGGTGTAGACCTGCAGCCAGCCCCTGCGACCCGGGGAGCTGCGGGTGGAGGTGATCGATGGCCAGGTGAGCGCACGGCTCCCGCTTTGGTTCGTGAATGGGAAATGTCAGCGGTTCCCCAGGGATCCTGCTCAAGATCTAGGACCGGACTACGGGCCACGTGCAGCCCGCCGAGGCTGACCTTGAAGGCTCCATCCTCCTGGGACCTGGGATTCCCTACGGTGTGGGTCAAGCTGCACATGACGCCTACCTTGCGCACAGGTCAGGAGCCTCGTATGAACCTCCATCACCTGCTGAGCCTCACGTGAACCTCCATCACCTGCTGAGCCTCCTGTCAACCTCCATCACCTCCTGAGCCTCACGTGAGCCTCCATCACCTCCGGAGCCTCGTGTCAACCTCCATCACCTGCTGAGCCTCACGTGAGCCTCCATCACCTCCGGAGCCTCGCATGAACCTCCATCACCTGCCTAGCCTCGCGTGAACCTCCATCACCTGCTGAGCCTCGTGTGAACC
>JAWLRI010000262.1:654748-671296 GCA_034781795.1 Crypturellus tataupa | reverse complement strand
TCTTTCTCTTTCTCTTTCTCTTTCTCTTTCTCTTTCTCTTTCTCTTTCTCTTTCTCTTTCTCTTTCTCTCTCTCTTTCTTTCTCTCTATCTTTCTCTCTTTCTCTCTTTCTCTTTCTCTCTCTTTCTCTCTTTCTCTCTTTCTTTCTCTCTTTCTCTCTTTTCTGAATACATAGTCCAAGGACATAAGTGTGTGTGTTATATACAAAAGCATGCAGAGCAGAAACTAGTCATGAAAAAACAGAGGAAAAAAAAAAAGAAGGGAAGAGGTAGTTGTAGTGGGGTGAGGTTGAAGGAATAAACCTGCAATAAAACTGTTTCTACACGCAGTTCCAAAGTGCCTGTGGTATCTCAGAGGCTTTGGGGCTGACGTAACTGAACAGCAATGACCTGATGTGCAGCTCCTCCGCGTGCGTCACGGAGTATTTGGGTTTAGTTTTCAGCGTTTCATTTCAGGTTTCATTTCTGTTATGTGGTTAGCAGTTTGCATACCCTCGTTATAGGAAAGGGCACCACGCAGGCGTCCCCTGTGTTAGCTGTTCCAGGTGGCAAACCAAGGTGGCATTTTTGCTATGAGGTTCTAAACCTGAGGTGAGAGAGCAAGTGCATCTTCATTGAAGTTCACTAGCTGCAAGAGTTCATCATTGAGAATATTTTATTTTTTACAGACAAGGGGTTGTTAGGACGGAGGAACGGGGCTTTGAAGATGCTTTTTCCTCCTGGGCAGTGACTGTGATGCCTGTGAAGGTACCAAAGACAAAGTAATAGTTGACCATTTCTTGAGGTTGCATATTATAAATTTTTGACAGCACCTGGTCGGTACGTACTTAAGTGAGTGGCTGCTCAAAACCAGAGCAGCTGATGAACAAACGGAGAGTGTTTTGGGCTGTGTGAGTGTTTTTATCCTGCTACATATAAGGAAGGGATATTCCGAATGTTGCCTGTACAAGTGTTACAGCACACGAGGTCGGTCTTTCTTGTATAACCTATAACGCGAACCTTGTAACATCTTCCCGATGTCTTGCTTTATTACAATTATTACCTGTGATATATTCAAAAGCAGAAGCGAGTGAACCTTACAAGTGCTAGTGATGGGGATCTGAGAATTATTTTGCAAGGGGTCAGGGAGAGAGGACGAGAGGCCCATTGAGCAGGACAGGGAGAGGATTTCAATTTCCCATTTATTCTTCTGTAAATTTGGAAGTAATAATCATTGGAGCAGGAAGGGAAGAGGTTCACGCAGAGGGTGCAAATTTCATAAGCAAAATAGAAGTCTTAAGTGTAAAGCTGCGGCGCGTTATTGCCCGCAGAGGTGAGGTCAGGTGTCCTCAGGCTCTTAACACGACGACTGGATTTACGGAGCGTTTACGGAGCAGGATGTGGTTTCCTGCGGTCTCTTCATATCATAAGCCCACCGGGGGCCCATAGTTATTGCGTTTGCATTTGTTTTGCTCTCTCCCTTTTCTTTTGTCATCCTCCTGTTTCTTTGCACTGGAGGAATCCCTTCATTGCTTGTCATTTTTGGATGGGATTTTCTCACGGATCCTTTATTGCTGTGATGATTAGCTTGTTGGGTCTAGCTGGCCTGTTGGTGCGTCTCGTTTGGTGATAGAGGGGTTCCCTGAGCACACTGAACTCAAAGGTGTGAGGGAGATCCTCAAACTCCAAAGAAATCTGGGAGTATTTTTCACTCGGAGGTATCCTTTAAATCTGTGAGTGTGGGACAAGTGCCTAAAATGCACCTGAGCTGAGAATATATCACTGTTCTTAGAGATCTCAGAGTCTGACGTGCTGCTGGGAGTAAAAGCATTAATCAGACATTATCAAAAAATAGGAAAAAGGGAAACAGATGAGTGCTTTTAAACCACATGTATCTGATCAAGGCAGTATAAGGGGTAAGTCTGTAACAATCTTTCTGGTGGGAAAACGAAGCTTTGGGCATCTCTGGCCCTTTCGTTTGAGAATATTGGTACAAGTTGCTGTACTTCACTCGTTTAGCTTCCTGTGGTGACAGAAATGAGGTTTATTGTCCCTCCTCTTGTTTGTAGAACAGGAGAATGGGACATGGATGGACGCCCCTAGGGTCATGCAAGTAGCTCCCAGCCGGATCAGGAGCAGGAGGCTCCTATCTGCATCCACAGGTCACCCATTCCCACCTCCCCATCCCGCTGGGCCGTGCTCTGTGACATGGGAATGGAGGGTTCTTATTTTTTTTTCTTTGCAGGAAAACTTTGCTTTGCATTTTGGAAGTACAGCATCCAGGTGGGAATAGCATTTGTCAGTACAACATGCTTAATTATTCATAACTCCTTGCTTTGTCTGATGGTTTGATTGTTGTTTATTTTATTTTCTCCCCGAAGGTTGGATTGCACTCGAGCAGCCTGAAATCAAACATTTGGCAGTGGTTACAAATTATGAAAATGATTTCTGATTAAAGTGTTCCGTGGGGAGATTGAGGTTTCCAATGGGAACGTCAACCCGGTGCTCGCGGGGAGGGTTTATCCGAAGGCTCCTCCGGCGGGGGGACGAGGGAATTTATTTAGGAATACTGTTGTGTTAGACGAAAATTAGAGATGGGAATGACTTTGAGTTTATCCATGGGCCAGTGTTGGGCCACAGCCCTTGGAGGTGGAACGTTCTTGGCTCTCCTCTTTATTCCTCCATGCACAACATGAAGCATCCGATACTTTCCGTGTTTCTTTATGTTTCTTCATGAACTGAAAAGCAAGGATTTTACACAATTCCTTTTGCCCATAATGGCTTGAATAAGGGTATTTAACCAAAATTGTATTTGCTTTAGGCCTCCTGTTCTAAGGCTCTGATTGCTCAGCTGCCATCATAGCTCTGTAACTATTAAGGAGCAAATATCTACACCTGGGGAAAAAATAAGCAACCAAAACCAACCAAACCAAACCCAACCTTCATGGCCATCTCCTCTCAACGTGATGACCCTGAATGAGAAGAACAGCAGTGCAAATACTGGAGATAATGGCTATAGGAAGGGTCCCCTCCTGAAAGATCCTTGTAGAGCCAGGTTCTCCATAGGCTTTCTACTCCATAGGAAAAAAATAAGTGTGAAAAATGCCTTTTCTTAGCTCATGGAGGAGAGAGGGAGAGGAAAGAGTGGAGTTATGGACACCTGATCCTGGGCCAGAGATGAAAGCAGAACTTGCCCCATGTTCCCTGGCACTTGGATGGAAAATCAAAGGGAACCATGTTAATTTCAGCTTCATTGAAAACAGTAAAAAAAAAAATAAATAAATAAAAAAAAAAAGAAATCCGGGGCTGGCAAAGAGAAAAGATTTAAAATTGACGATGGAAGAAACATTCATTTCCAAGCGTCTGAGCGAACTATTAAAACCAACAGAGTAAAGACAAAATAGGTGGCACAGCAAATGAAAGGAGCAGCTTTTGCATCCGCTTAGTTAAAAGTTGGCAAAACAGACCCGAAGCAGCGGGTTCAGATTTCCGTGTGCAGCCGCTGTGGCAGCTTTCGCTCCCAGGGCTGCCGTGATAGATAATTCGCCCCACTTGAAAAGCATTTATTCCTTTAACTTTTTTAATCAGGAGAGGGTTTGAGCAAAAAAACCTGTGTTTTATATCAGCACTGACACGTGTTTCTTTATTTTCTGCTCTTGGATGGTCCAGGGTTTTTATTTAAATATACTGTTTTGCTCTGTCCACAGAGCATCTCCATTTAATGTAAGGAAACCAACAGATCCCACCTCTGCTCCCCACGCATCACTATCCATGATTATATATGTTAACAGCCAGTTTTGCATGGTGGTCAGTGTTTTCATTATCTTTAAATTGTTCATAATTCTCTGCAGATAAAATTAAACTTTTGCATTTTTTTTTGAAAAAGTTTTTATAGCAGAAGGAAAAGTTAAGCAAAAATGATCATTGTTCTATGGAAATGTCGTAAACAACCTTTTTTTACATCACACATTTTATAGGATGAATAAAAAAAAATCTATTAGGGTACGTTCTCCGTTTAATTTATTATGTTTTTAGAAAGTTCTACAGGATTCTATTCTAATTTGCAAATGGGTAACAGTAACAGCAGAAGTATTCAATATTTATAGCAGCCTTAGTGCATTGGTAAGTACACTAGTGTTTTCTGTGTATTAACACATTGTTTGATATGACTAAAAGAATGAGGAACAGCTACTCAGAGGCGACAAGCAATCAAGAGAACATTTTGTAAAATCACCTAGATTTGGTATAATTAAAACACACAAAGCAGGTGAGGCTTATGTGCTTAATTAAATTATGATCTTTTATTATGCTGATTATTAAAATTAAGGCAACAGTGCCTCAAGGAACACAGAGAGTAGTTTGCTGAGAGTTTTTTTTGCAGAATTGTTCATATTCCACTTTTCTTCCATTATAAGGTCTGGAAAAGTAAGTATGTCCATTGGTAAGTTGAAAAAGATACTAGTTAGTTCATGAAAAAGGGAACAAAATGATGTCCTGACTGAATATGTGGACCAAAACAGTGCATGATTTTGGATTAGATTTGTGATCAACTGGCAATTTGTCCTTTGGATTTTATTCCCGCTCTGTAACTGGAATTCCTGCTCTACAAGAGCAAGTGCGTTATTGAAGTGGAAGTTCTTTTATTAACTGCTTTTTGTCCTTTCTCCTTATTACGGACACATCTTTGCTTTTTGAGTCGCTCCATGGCCATTCCTCCTTGCTCTTCGACCAACTTCTCCAGCCGGTTGGAACTTGCACACGGGGAGAGACTTTGCAGCTGCCTGAAATTTGGAGCTCCTCCTATGCAAAGGGAATGTTGTCTCAGGTCCCTCAGCTTTTAATGAGCCTGAAAGTTAAACAGAAGCACAAATATAATGATAGTGTGAGAGATGAAAGCCACTTGTGGGACCAAGTGATCTGGTGAGCGCAGGGCCCTCTGCTACTGCCTTTGGTCAAGGCTGGGGACAAGTGACTTTGTCCTTCATCATCTGCAGACACTTGCACAAGCCGAACTTCAAGGCCGGCCTTTGAAGCCACACACACTCGGACCTGCTCTCCTGCTGTATTGTTTAAAAACAATACTTACGTGCACAAAACCCCGAGCATTTCACTTGCAATAACTTCACTTTCAGCTAAGGAACACGATTCACTTCAAAGACTCTTTGAAGAGGCTTCTAGTAATGCCTGATCTTCAAAGAACCTTTGTTATGGCTGTACCTGGTTAAATATATTTTCCTCGGGAGAAATATTTGCCATAAACATTTAAGGAACACACACTTGGCTCTTCTTTTTTTTTTTCTGAAAGAGTGCAAAACCATCTTGTGAAAGCAAAACCATCTTGTGGAAGGACTTCAGCCAATTCCTCCTGACAAAAATTTTCTTTATTAAAGGCTGCGTATGCACAGGCTGTCCCGCCGTTGTCAGGTGTCCATTATGAGTCATGGTCGTTGTTTCTGAGTCAGCAGTTTGTGGCTTCAAACTTAATTTCTTTGTGTCGTTCAGCTGCTCCCTGTCACATCCCTTCGGCTGTGAAATCTTATATTGGGCTCCGTTGGCCTTTAGACGGTCATTTTTTCTCTGTCAATTAGTTTCCTTCACAGGAGTCCTACAGATTTTTCTCAAGAAACGATACGTTGTCTTAAATTCTGATCCACAGCAGCATTCTCATGAGCTCAATATGGCCTTGACATCCAATCTTTAGGAGTGCCGTTCTACTCAATTTAATTTTCCATATGTTAAGCTATTCTGTTCTTAAGCAATTTGGGACCAGCCCTACTCTTCTTAACTACAGAACTACTTTTATCTGGCGTAAGGGACCGATGTAAAGACTCCTGTCCCCTGGCCTTTGAGAGAGGAATATTTTCTCAGGAAATTCATCGTGTTGGTAAAATCAGGGGGTTAGCAGATTTAGATGCCGTTTGCTTGACACCCAGCCCTTGGCATTCAAACACTTACGTTGCCCTACGACTATTACAGAGGGTTTTTAATTGCCTGTCTTTGCAGGGGGGTCCCAGGACGGTTTCCTGATTGATCCCCTGTGTCTGGATGCTACCCCGACTCCAGTTAATGTTTCAGCCATCTGTACAATATGGGGCCTAAGGTCCCATTTGAGCCGGGGAAGCAAATGGCTTATTAAAGTCTAATTTCTGCAGCTTGTGCTTGCCTTTGGGCATTTTAAATAGGTTAATGCAATTTTTACAATACACCCAGGGAACTTTACTCACAGAGTGTTGTCATAAACGGGAGGAAAATAGCCCCCAGATTATCTCAGAATGGGATGTATTCCAAATATATTTGCCCTGATCCTTACTCAAGCTCTCTACCTAGAACAACAACTTTTTCTTTTTTTCCCTTAAGATTCTAGTGTATTATTGTACACTCTAAAGTTTGCTAAGGAACAAAAAATGTCGGATTTATTTAAGGCAGCGGATCATTTTTCAGGGAAGTTCCAGTATTCATCAAGATGTGGAGACACCACAGGCACCTGATAAATTATGATGGTTTTCTTCTTAATACTTCCTTTTTATTGCCTGTATTCTTTAAAGGGAATTTAGTGCTCATGAAAGATGCTGGATTTGACAACGTTAGGAATTGGAGCCCCTCGGTTTACGTGCAGCATTGGTGCAGGGGGCTTCTCCCATGAACACTGTGGGCGTTTTGCTGCTTTTAGGAAGGAGATGACTTGGTCTCCTTCCTCTCTCTGTCCTTCTGCTCTCCTGAACGTGCAAACAAAGGTGTCGCTTCTGCTCTTCTTTATAGTCTTCCTAGTAGGAGCTAGGAGGCAGTCAATTTATTGACTATTTATGTGTTGACTACGTGGCAAACGGCCTCAGCGCAGGCTCTCTGTGGATGTCCGGGTGTGAATACATCTCCTATAGACCTGATAGATCCAATACATCTTCTATGAGGTAGAAAACACTCAAACGCTCTATTTAAGTGCATGGACTTTTCTTCCCTCTGTTGACCCAGGCTAGATTTTGAGCAGCGATTTAGAAATAATACGCTTTGTATCCTATTACTAATCTCTTCAGCCACAAGTCCGGCTCTCCCCTTTTTCGCAGAGGATGCTACGTATTTCAAGCGACTCCCATTTTGCTTTTGAAGAGAAAATTCAAGCATATGCAAGAAATACGCTGGATAGTTGGCTAAGCTACCTCTCATTACCCAGCGGGGAGAGCGTAAACCCGGGCTTGCGTTAGGCTGTTGAGCGTGTGCGTTCAATCTGCAGAAATCTGTTTCAAAGCAAGGCAGAGCATATACCTCATTAGAAGAGAAATAACGGGGTGGAAAATAAAAACAGGCCGTGTCAGTTCAGACCCGAGCCCAGATGCTGAAGTTAGTCGCACTTTTCACTTTGAGGCGATGTCAATCCGTGCTCCATTCCCACTGGGGAAGTGGGAAGAGGCATTGGCAAGAGCCGAGTTCTGTGCTCAGTCAAATAAAAAGAGGTTTAATGTATGATTTTCTCCTTTTTAGCCCATTGTGCATTGTATCGAGGCACCGAGGAGCATCTATGCAATTATGTAAAAGGCAGGATACAGTGCGGAGTAACGCAGTGCTTTGGAGGCTAAAATTGCTTATTCCTCCCTATCCCTTGCTCCTCTTTACGCAGAAACAAGCACACACAGGACATTAATAAGATAAATCAGACATTATGTGAAGCTTATCCACAAGAGCAGATTCTAGATACAAATTGAATCCCTGAGCATTAATTTGATCTTATGCCAAGCGCTGGAGCAGTCTTTGGAATCTGAATGTGTATTGGGAGGGAGATGAGAAAAACACTTATAATTTCTACGCTGTTTTTATAAACATTAAAAACATTTGTGGGCTCTCTTCTGTTCCTCACTCTTTGGAGAAATGTGGTTAAGGTTTAAAATGTATTTTTAAAAAATATTTAAAAAGTTTTTTGTTTGTTTCTAGTTTTAAACATAAATAAATTCCTATGCTTATGCAATAATATATAGCCAGCAGGCAGGTGATACTAATATTACTGAATATAACTATGATTTGGAGCCGATTCTGTTATTTTCTCTTCCATGGGACAGATTTTTTCATACTAGCACCACTGCTTTCAGTATAGTTGCATCAGAGAGGATATTTTTCAAGTCTTAGATACAATTCCAAAGGAAAGTAGGCACTTCCCACTTAAACATGCCTAAGTTTTATCCAACTATTAACCAGTAAGTCATAAAAATATTGCTGGGAGGTAGCTATGCGTGTGTTATCTTTTATATATGCAGGCCTAGCACCACCTGAAATTCCATCAGGCTCCAAACCCTGTAGAGAGTGACAAATGCCAGACAGGAATACAATTTATAATGGATGAGGAATGCAAGCAAGCTCTGGGAATTGCAGTGAATTTGATTGCAAACAATAATAGGACACAACCCCTGCTGTGGATGGGACATACATTGAGAGGGGCACAATCAGGCAGCAGGAACACTAGGCTCAAAGCAGGATCCGGAGCCCTAAATCCACTTTTGTGATCCATGTGGCTTTGGGAGAACCATGTCTGGAGCAACACTCCTTCCTCCAATTCCCTACCTGTCTCTTTACCATCATTGCATTAAACAATCCTACCTCGGTCAGTCACTACGATGCAATTTATATCTCAGCACGACACCAGGCTTCAGGCAGGCTTTTGAACGGGATTACGTGAAATGACAAGAATTTGTTTGAATAATTTTGGGTAGTGGCTCGCAATGAGCCTGACAGCTTTTCCTTGAGGTAACTTTTCCTCGTCAACCAAACGTTCCCAGTGGGACCATCTTCCTCCGCAGGGAGTGCACGTCCAGTACAGAAGAGAAAAAATTATGTTTAAAAAAAATTATTTTTAAAAAATCATATTTTTTTTTAATTAAAAAAAAGTTGTATTTCACAGAGTTTGGGGTTTTGTCCTATGGTGAACAAATAGATCGGTGCAGGCTCTGTCTATCTGTGCGTATTCTTTAAGCCCCATTACTGCTTTTCGCACTGGTTGGCAACAAGCAACATTTCAATGAGAACATCCTGCACGAAAAATGTATGCTCTGTGCAGGATGGTGATACTGATATTTATTAAATAATAGTCTCCTGATTGCTTTGAGCTACATGAAAACATAGAAAACAAGACAGTTTTTGTGCCTGCATTTGTACTGGTTTGTCAAGAAACTTCATTTCTTTTACAGTTTTATTTTTTCCTTGCTCCTCGATACCCATCATTCGTATCACTGTTTAAGAAGTCCTTGCAATTAATTATCAAGGGGTGCTTTTTACAAACTTCAAATTGGATCATAAAATCATTGATATAGTATTGCCCTGTGCTTACACCTTTATATTGTCAGAAACACAAGGATCCTGCTCTGTTCTCTGTTCTCTGTTACCTTGCGTTATCTCAGATTGAAATTTTTTCGTATTTCTTTAGGTTGTTCCCATTTACTACCCTGTTGACTTTGGGACATCTGTCTGGGGGTTCCGATCTTGGAAGCAATAGGATTATGCTTGCTCTTCGAGGCTGGTTCCTTTTGCATGGGCTGCCACATGTGTTTTTAATCCGACAGTCGTTCCCTTTTATGTTGTCAAACAAAACTGCCATGGTTCACCAGTGGAAATATATTGATATTACCATTCCTTTTTCTCTGCATAATTCAGTTAGTTTTTTTACTAGAGTCTATACTCATGACTATAATTCTTAACTGCCGCAAAGACATATTTGCAGTTTGATTCTTGCCATGGGTGACTTTAAAACATCTATGAGTTTACCAACATCCACCAAGCCTTTTACTCCTCCTTTATCCAGCCTTACCCTTTCTACCTCATCTTTCTCTCTGTCTTTTTTTTTTTTTTCCTCCTTTCTTTTGCTTTTTCCAGTTTATGGCTCATTGATTTCACAAGTCACACCAAGACCTCAGGCTCGTCCCCAGGGCGCAGACATCTGGAAGGCTGAAATAGGGCTGTCAGCGCGCAAAGAAAGTGGAGACAACTTGGCTTTATCCGGCCATCCGCAAATAGCTTGGACCGTGTTGCTAGCCATGGAATCCGAGTCTCCTTTTAGAAACAGCAGGAATAGCGGCCTTGATTCCCACCCGGTTTACTCTGGCGATTGCTGGTGGAAGCTGGAGTGCAAAACGGTGCTGGCAAAGCAGCGAAGTGCAAAATAGTGCAAAGGCTTTGCAAGCTGCCCCTCTTGGGGTCTTATACCCACCTCTCAACTCCCTAAAATACACCGATATTTAGGTGGGTAAGGACAGAGCCTGGTGCCCTGTTCAAGGGTGAGAAGGCCTCACGTTCCTGTGATGTCCTGGTCGCTGCCTAAGCCGTCCTGCCCTAGTGCCATCCCTGTGGCACGCTCCTGGCCTTCGTGGATTTAATCGGTGCCTGAGTGCCGCTCAGCCCTGAGGTCTGTCCGGTCCGTGTAGAGCAAAGCTGTAGCTTTACTGCAGGGAAATGCTGCTTGCGTTCCCTCCGGTGAACGGTCTCCCCTCTGCTCCCTTCGCAGCTACCTCATCGCTGAACTCCCAGCTGCAGCAGCTCCAGCATCTCCAGCAGCTCCAGCAGCAGCAGCAGCCGCCGGGGCAGCAGCAGCAGCAGCAGCAGCAACAGCAGCAGCAGCAGCAGCAGCCGCAGCAGAACCCGCCGCAGCCCCAGAGCCAGGGCCAGCCGCCGCCGGCGCCGCAGGGCTCCGGCTCGCCGCAGAAACCCAGCCAGTCGCCGGGACACGGCCTCCCGTCCCCTCTCACTTCACCCAACCCGCTGCAGGTAGGCGCTGAATTACAAAGCTCTAAAGGTTTTGCAGCAATAAGTGCGTATTCTCCCAGTGCAAAGGAAACTCGGATGAATGTAGTACCTTCTGACCATACGAGCTACGAAATTCTACCTCATCCTCCTTATAAGCGTGGGTCTTAGGCCAAAAAGCCTGATAAACTGGAGAAATATAACTAATGCTGGTTCTAGCCCTGCTTCCCTCTGAGGAGTAAGCACCTTTTGCTCATCAAGTCCATGCTATAAAGAAAACGGTGTGATTTTTTTCCCATTGATGCAGTGGTGTGACCCTCACAAATGCGTTTTCCCTGTGGTCCCCCTTTGCCATAACTCGCAGGGACTGTGTGCTGGGGATGGACGGGGAACCCTTCCTCGTGAAACCAGAGTCCTGAAGTTCATCCCGTGAAGGATCAAATACTTCTGTTTAGATTCCCAATATAGATCCCAGTGCTAAGAGAGCCAGAGTTAATCCCTTTCCTAGGTGCTCACTCCACTGACAGTCTGAACATCTTACCCTTGGGTCTTCTCATACAACGTGTGTCCTAGTGTACCCATATTCTGCAAGACATACCCCAGAATCAGACCCACAAATATTCTGAATCAACACCAGTGTCACCCGTGAAGGGAGCAGATTCTGCTTTGCTGGGCAGTGGAACTGCCCCTAGAACAAGCAAGGGATGTTGCCAGCAAGAACAACCTCTGTTCACTTTGTTCCCTAAATTTGGAGACCCCGCTTAGATTTTATCTGCATCGATGGCTTCTGCCCCTCTTGCTGCAGAAATTGAACTGCATTATCTTAATAATTAAATAATCCCCTTTTAAAGCAATTAGGTGAATTGGTTTACAAGAAGCTGTGTTTTTCGTGTGGCCAGTTAAACCTGGCATTAATCTGAGCCGCAACTAAATTGTATCGAATCTGGTTTTTTAATGGTTTAGCTAATAGACTTAAAAGTCCACAAGAGATGTATCCTGCTTCGTGCGCCGGTTCTTACGGCAGCACGTAATGTTTCTGGAGTTTCATCTGTGCATCGTCTTAAGGGCTGCTTAAGCGCTACTTAGTGCACACTCTGTCACGCTAGTGAGTGCTTTGGGTCTCTTCAATATGCAGATTATTGACAAACAGGGAGAGAAATAGCTCCAGAGGAGCTTCAGTTACATCTCATCGTCTCGGTGCAGCTGCAGTGCGTGCACACTGAGGATATATACTCCACGCGTTGCTAAAACCGCCTGCTAAATATTTTCCTCTAAAAGCTGCTGTGCATTCACTTTTCCAAGCGAAACAAGTGCAGAGGAAAGTTCAGGTTGGGGAAGCCATTCCCATGCTAAACATCACGCGTCCCGAGCTTCCCTAAGATCCCGTGTTTCGGAAATCCTTAGGAAGAACTTGAAACATGGGCTGGGGTGTTACTGAGACTCTCTGATATTCCAAGCAGAGGAGCTGCTGCTGCACTTTATATATGGTTTAATGATGTGTTTGGGTACTTTTCTGAAGCGGAGTGATGGTATGATCTCTTCCATTAAATTTGAATTTCCATTGAAAATCCCGCCGAGAAAAACTCTTTCCCCTCCTACATTTAGCTGGAGGATTGGTTCTGAAATTGTTTTATTTTATACAAGTGCAAAAAAACAGGAGAGGAAGACATTTGGCATCAGTTCGTATATCCAGTTAATAACAGCTGCTTAGGATGTGGATTTTTCTAATGTCCAATGCTTTAACTTAAAAATCAACCTAAAACTAAATTCAAAGCTATTATGGCCTCTAAGGTAATGATCTTTATGAACTAGAATGAAATGGGTTTTGTTTGAACAATATTAAGGGAATAAAGATCAAGTAAGTTAAAGTTTGACAGCTTAAATTTCATTTCTGCATCCTTGATTTTTTCGTGTGGGCTTTGTGCTCGTACATTATTCAGGATCTGTCGGAAAGATATTAGTTTAGAACAACGCAACCTCAAAAACTTGTCATGGAGAGCCGGTAATTCAGGAGGATGATTGTGTTTGTTTCAAAAACTGAAGGATAACAGCAATTACAGCTCCAAATGGACAGATACTGCCTTGTCCTTCGGAAAGCAAATTACATGAGAGTGACTTGCTTAGGTACACCGGAGTGAGGTACTTTTGTTAGCCGATCAGAAATTAATAATACTCGTGCAGTGTATTGGTTAAAATACTGCTTAAAACCCTCAGAATGATTCTTGTCAGGCTGCTCTGCAATAGATTGCTATAATTCGATCCCTATTCTTTACTCCATACTCCAACTTTTAATTCCGGGAATATATCCTTCTCCAAATATACTTTTCTATTGAATATTTAGTATTATTATGGGGCAAACCGTATGGTTTGTTGGATGGCCAGCATGTTCAACCTTCAAAGCCTAATTAGCACCTCTTATAGAATTTCCATTCAATTAAAGATCTGTAGCCATAAGATCCGGATTAGATGCCGGATAAAATTAAATGAGATAAATATTAAGTTGACCATTATTCTGCTTGACTGCCAGAACCAGATGCTCAAGAACGACATATATTTAACTGTCCTGGCCCCAAACAGGAGCTTGGCTTCTGGTGCTGACGCTCGTGGTATGTTACAGTGGGATAGATAAGAGGAACCTACCCAAAGGCAGATCTCCGAATGGAAAAAAATCCCAGTGATTTCTCCTGCTTTGCTCATGTGTGGATAGAAACAGACAAACAGGAAATCCCCCAAGGATTGCCCCGCTCTAAAATTATTCTGACCGTTTTCAGAACTCCTTTCTTAAAGCCCCTTTTTGTTAGAGAAACCTACCTAGAGTAACTGAAGCTGATGGAAGATGATGAGTGAGAAAAAAATGATAGTAAAAAGAGAGAGGAAGAGGGGAGATGACAACAGCAGGAAAACCTTCCAAGTAAGAGGAAACTCTAGGATTGCAAAAACAGAACCCACTTCAGATTAAATTTTTATACAAATCTTAAATAATGCATTTGGCACCTCAACTCTTTTATAACAAAGGCGAAAAGAAAAGCAGAAAGGCTGAAACACTCAGCTGTAAATGAGGGAGAATGTATACACAGACGCCCGAGGCTCCAGCAGTCAAAAAAAGGCCCAAATTGACCCTTCCCCTCCCTCCCAATCATGTTCCCTGGTTAGCTTCTCATTAAGGAAAAATCTACTTTTTAAAAGAAAACCTTCAGTGTTTCCTGAGACTTTTCGGTGTTGTGCAAGAGGGTATTGAGCCCAAAGGAACAAGCACCGTTCCGGACCTCCTCCTCGGCTGTCCATCTTCTCCCAAGAAGCTCTTGCTGTTTTGGGTCGTGGCGGGATTAGCCCTTCCGAGCTGGTGAATACCGCATTTAAACGGAGCAAAAAGATGTTTAAGGGCCCTCAAAGAGACCGTAGTGTTTTCATTCCCCGAGGAAACCTCTCATTCGGAGCGCTGGCTGCCCGGCCCATCCGGATACACTTGCAGGTGTTGCTATTTTCAGCAGCACAAGGAGTATCAGTGTCTGACTCACATTTAAAGCCGAGGAAATTAATCTTCGAGCAAAACAACTGGCATTATTAGCACCCAAGGGGCAGGAGCTGCGGCTAATATAGGAAACCGTTTGGAAGAGAATTCTCTGAAGGAGAGGGAAGGCAGAGCTGTTTGCCTGGCACTCGCCAGCTTCTGAAACGGGAGCATTTAATAAACCCCCTGAAGCAACTGAAGTATTTAATAAATGGGGAAATAAATAATAAATAAGATCCTCCCCGGACAAATTTAGGAGAGGATTCATATCCCATAAGGTCTTCTATTCCCTATTCGCTCAAATGCTCTTTTGAAATCAGTGGATCTGGTTTGCTTGCATTATTTTTTTCCTAATTTTTCTTTTCATCGCCTTTCAAAAAACATACTAAAAAGGAGATATCCCAAGTCATTGCTGTATTTCTCCTTATTTTTTCATACCCCTCACCTCTCTGTAACGGTGAAAAAAACCCCACAAACAAATGAACAAATAAAGCAAATATAATACGTCACAGCTTTCTAATTCAGTGAGGAAAAAATAAAAACAACAGATTTTTACATAGGGGCAAGTGAGCACAGCCAACCTAGTGGCTTCTTGAATCTAACTGAGCAAGAATATCCTGGAAATGGTGTAGTCCAGTCTCAAGGCTTCATCTCGTACGAAGAAGCATCCTCAGGAAGTTGCTTGTCATCTAGGTACTGCCTCAAAACAGAAGAAAACAAAAAAATTAAGTCCTTCTTAGCGGCATTGCAGCGATCCAGCAGAGCATCCACTTGTGGATTCTGCCGCAGATGCAGTTCAGGGCAGGTGTTTAAAAAAATATGAATACTTTTCCTTTTTCTTGTCTTTTTTTCTTTTTGGTAGCCAGAATGTTTTGAGAGAGTGACTAAGCACAGGCCTGGAGATTATGAAATTTGCTTAAGTGCTAATGGGTTGATTGCTGCGTTGCAGCCCGCCGTCTGCCCTGGGAATTGATTGACTGGCGCTGCGGGTCTTCACACTTGACGCTCGGCTTTGACTCGAAAATTCTGCCAAGTCTTTTACTCTGAAATTTATCTTAATTAGATCTGAAAGACCTGCCACAGCAGAACAGTCACACCGATTAAAATGAAAAACAGGAGAAATTACTGATCAAATTAATCATAATGTCGGGTTACAGCTGTAGGTCTGATGTAATTTGCCACTCCAGTGAGTTACATCGGCCCCGGCGCGGGAAAGGGAGCTGGTTTTACGCTGATCCGTAACACCAGGCAGCTCCGGGCAGCCCATCAGGACGCTTATTCCAGTCCTTCTCTTGGCTTAGGCTGACCTTAGTGCTGCAACTAGCGACAAATTAGGCAAAAGAATAAAAATATCCTTTTATCCGAGGGGCCGCGCTGGAAACGTGAGCTCTCCACATACCCCTTGGTTCGGTTTTGCCCCTTCTTCAGCAACCTTCTGCTTTGGTTTGAGGTAACCAGCGATCAATTACGTGGAAGCTGGAAAATTAAAGGGTTAGAGGGTACCAGCTCAGGCCCCGGCTAGGAAAGTGTTCCTGGTTTTCCTGTATTCCTGTTGGTCTGCTGATCCCAACCAACATCAAGAAATGATAGTTGCCACCAGCTGAGAAAGGAAATGAAGTAAAGAGAATAAGAAACTAGTTGAGCACTTTGAGTTTCAGAAAGATTTCAGGTTTACCTTTCAAAATATATGTAGTTTTTACTTTGATGCTGTAGTAAATAAAACTAATTGGGAATTTTCTATGGGCTTTTCCCAAGGGCAATGCAATTTCCAAAGTTGTTCTTCTCCCCAAAATCTCTCATTTAAATTTACTCAGAAATGGAAATGGAAATACTTGGGGATGTTGTTTTTAAAAAATCTGTTTTGTTTATAAACAAGCTGCTTATAAACAATTAATTCCATTAATTAATTGTTTGTAATGAAGTATTACAATTGTACAATATAATGTACAATTAATTAATTGCACATTACATTGCCTAAAAATAGTGAGTTAGCAAGAGGAAGAGAAAGCAAATTTAATTCAGCTTGATATTTTGAAAACTGCTGAAATACTTTGTCGTTTTCCAATGTTTCTCAAAACATTTCAATATTGCAGCTTTTCATCTGTATTTACATCCGAAATTACATCTTATATTATAAGAATTTCATGCAGGGCAGAAATTAGAATTGTTTCTTATAGCTCAGATATGACAAAGTATCTTGTGCGTGCTATGCCCGGTGCCTGGGTTCCTTCTCTGGTCACTACGACACCACAAATAAAATACCGTGGAGGGAAGGGAAGGGAAGGGAAGGGAAGGGAAGGGAAGGGAAGGGAAGGGAAGGGAAGGGAAGGGAAGGGACGGGAAG
>JAWLRI010000262.1:595674-653684 GCA_034781795.1 Crypturellus tataupa | reverse complement strand
AGGGAAGGGAAGGGAAGGGAAGGGAAGGGAAGGGAAGGGAAGGGAAGGGGTATTCAGAGTTGTGCAGCCACAGCCACTCGCTCACTGAATCCCTAGTATTGCAACTGACTTCAGAGGACACAGAATCCGTCTCCGTTTTGCCTTCGAGTATATTGAATATTTTGGAGTTTCTGTCAGCTGCTCAGTGTGCTGTCAAACGCGCTAATGAAAGGTTTTCCTAAAGTTAATTTTCCTGCTCGTAATACAATAACCAAATTTGCTTTAACACTTGAAAAAACCCATCCATACTAAAGAGAATCAGTTGCTTAATCCTAAAATTAAAGGTTATTGCATGCAAGAGAAAATAATTACATGCTCAAAGTATGGAAAAAAGAAAACTTTTTTAATATGTAGGTATTTGTATAATTAAAGACTAATCAAGCATGAAGGCTGCTGACTAAACCAGAAAATGAGATTGTTGGCAAGCAATATTGTAATGTAAATGCCATTTTTGTTTAAGTACTAAAAAGCTGGAGGAATGATATCCTGAACAGATTAAAAGCAAACAGCATTGATAATAAATATTTATCAGATTTCAAATGCAACACACGGAGATTTTTATATTTTACATGCAAAATATATTGGCGTTGAAGTATTCAGTCACTTTTCAAGGGTTTGTTCACATCTTCACTTTAAAAATGTTGAAAAAAACAAGCGTTCCTTAGCAAGAGAAACAGCTTTAGAAGTCACTCTTAACCAGTAGTGATGTGGGTAAGCTGTAGGCAACAGAAAACAGTGAGAATTGCTCATATACTTAACTGGAGGTGTTAAAGCTTTGTGTCTTCTTGGGGCAGTGCTCTTGGTTTAAAGCATTAAGCTGATTAAACATGTTCATTATGTACCTGCATCTTATGTCCTTGTAGCCTAAATATTCTTCAGAAATGCATATAAATATATCCAGTTGCACCAAGAGTTCAGGAAAGTGAGGAAATATTAGAACTGAGGTACCCGAAGGTATTTTGGTTTCCAGTCCTTTTCTTTCCAAGTTGAGCAGAGTCAAGCTCTTTATCAAGCCCGATCCTGCAATCCTCTAAAAATAAGTTCAAATTAAATAATACTTTGCCAAAGTCTAAGGCTAGTCTCTTGAATAAGTATTGATCTGATTTGCAGAAGGGTAGAAGCGCCGCCAGTGATGTGAACTGTAGGAATTCTTATTTACCACTTGAAGGAGACAATATAGAGACTTCAAATGCTGATGTCTTTTAAGAAGAGATCTTGCTCTCATATGCTCTGAAATTCGGCACTTTGCAAATTTCAAAATTCAAAGTAATTCAGCCAGGGTCATATAACAATCCGTGTTTATTTGAGTTACTGAGCTCCTAAACATACAAAAATGTTGAATCAAATGCAGGTATCAGAACAAATGTACAGCTTCACAGTCGGCTCTATAAATATATCATTATTAAGGGGCTTTATAATAGGAAAACCTATTCTTCCAAGAAATTCATCTTTACAGTAGTATAACGACACTAAAGGTTATATTGCTAAAAACACACTGAGAAAAATAGTCGGAAAAAGGCAAAAAAGAAAAAAGTGGAAAATCTTCTGCATAGACCAGACATTTCAGAGATACAAATGAAACAAAGTGAAACAAATAAAAGAAAAACAAGTTTTTTGAAGGCAACTCCAAGTGTTTTCTTGTCCTGGAAAGTACTTGCTGCGTGTCCTCCCCCAAGCAGGTCTTTATAATTATTTTGTTTTTCGCATATACTCGAGTGAAGTAAGTTTTAGGCAGCCTGTCAGCAAACACCTTAATTCTTTTCCTCCACAGAGATGGTAGAACCTCCCAAAGACTCCCAAAGCAGCTGATAATTCACTAAGCGCTTTTGTTTTTAAGTGGCATGAAGTGTTACATAAAGTTTAAGCTCCAAGCAGGGCTTACCTGTTATTTCCAGAAGGGGGATTACTGAGGAAAAGATGATTACATGTAAATTATTTAAAGGCTGAAATAGACACTTTTGCAAGTCATTAAACTACCTGTGTCTTGGGACACAATGAGGACATCCCTGGGATATTTTTCCGAAGGATCTACAGGTCCAAAGGGGGATGGAGTCAGCAGAAAAAAGCAGCAATCACACACAGAAAGCGCAATTATTCACAAATAAAAATGAGGCGGCCATTAGAGGTGACAGCGTGAACATCTGATAGGCCCTTAGTGGGGTCATTACTTAGGGAAAAAGTCATTTCTGCCCATTTTGCAGTAATCCGTACTAGACACCGCACGCTCGCTTCATGGCAAACATCCTCATAATACTGTTCATTAATATGAAAAACCCGCAGAGCAGCCCCAAATCACCTAAAGAAATTTAGAAACTGCTCCCAGTTCTCTGTCTTTATTCTCATTGACAAGTATAAACTTAAACAGGGTTGTAAAATGCTCGACACTTGTATATATCAACTCCATTTATCCACATGCATCCTAAGGACATGTAAGTCTCATCACGGGAGAAGGTCCTGCTATTAGGAATAGGTTAAAAATAGATCCAAGATGTTCCGTGATCCCTAGAAATATCCAAAACGGAAAAATAAAACAAAAATATGAGGGCAGACAGCTGGTGAAGTTTCACATGGATGAAATAAAATGGAGAAGATTGATCATTTTTGATCAGCTTTGCTTTATCATAAGCACATACACCCCTACACTATTTGAAAAAGTCAGTTCAAAACTGGGACATTTCAATACTACAAAAACACTTTGGGAGCTGATGGAGAGAAGGACTTCCTGAGTACAACCAGAATTCGCCGAACAAAAACATTTTTTTTTCATTTCCATTGGAAATAATATTGTATTGCAATTAATTTTTCCATCAATTTTTTAAAAAGTAGTGGTTATTTTCCAATATTTCCCATTCCATCCCTATCCTGGAAATCAGAATTCGACCCGGTGCTCAAAAAAGCTCAACCTGGCAGTTTTCCAGCAAACTGCAAAGCCGCACGCTGTTAAATCTGGTGTTCGCGTTAGGGTGCTATTTTTGAATTTCCCAAGGGTGATTCAGCATTTTGAGACAAGAGAAATAATGATCTGAGGATGCTCCTCGTGCAGGAGGATGGGGTAAGATCAACCCATCTCGCACTTACCTGGAGCAGGGTCTCCACATAGTAGCGAATGCCCTGATTTAATACACTAATTTGCTAATTTTTAAAGGTGATTGATACAAAAAGACATACTGTGCATGTATAATTATAATTGATCATTGATTTTTTTTTTGAATGATTGCCCTTTTTGAGGCTAAAGAAAAATATTGGGTATTGCCTGACTCCCCATCAATCACAAAGCACCTTAATATAGGGGAACTTATAGAAAATAAAGACAAATAAATCCGTAAGTATCGAAGTAGCCCCAACCTGGGTTCTGTCTAATGCTGCCTCCAGTAAGATTGAGGCTTTGTGAGCAGAACTTGTTTTTTAATGGCGTTAGGTCGGTACAAACTTTAAAAAAGAGAAATTATGGATTCTGAAAATGAAGTTTTAGCCCAGCGCTTTGATAAAGATTCGTGACCCCTGTGTCCCTTTAAATATTGAACCTAGACTGTAAAAATATCACTTCTTATTGATCACATGGTTATTAAAGTCAGTCAAATGCTCAATTTATATGTCAAACACTTGTAATATTTCCTGTAAATACTAGAACAAAAGAGGAGGGTGATAATACCACTGTGTTCAGTTCTATTAGATGGGGTTCATCACTGAAAAGTAATAAAACTGCCATCAAATATACATGAAATATGCCAAGCATTTATCAAAGTTAACTTCATTTACAGCTGCATCATGTATGTGGCACCTGTATGCATTAGTTCATGTGTATGGAGGCAATAATGTTTCCATACATTGGATCCTCTCCTTTTCTTTTTACTTCCCACTCGCCAGCGTGTGTTGGCATCCCTACAAAGGCAGAGGTTGCTTGTTGAATCTCAAGGAGAAGGAGAAAACCTAATAAGTCAAGAGATATTAATTAAACGTTAAGGATTGGTTTTCAAGCACCTTCGATATATATTGCTCTTAATGACATTCAGTATTTAGGAGGGAGGTCGGGGGGACATCCTTAGATCCCGCTGGTCCCTCAAGATGCTTTTCCATAACCCAACGCTTCCATATGAACAATCGAGCGGAGCCTTGAGCCGACCACTGGGGAGCCCTTCCAGCCGGGATGCGACTGGAGTGAGCGCAGCCCTGCGAGCGGGAGGCGTTTGCAAGCATTTCTAATGGCATTTTGATGTACACGTAGCAAATTGATGTCGGAAGGATCGTTGCAGAGTCCCAAACAGTGGAATATTGAGGACATTTTCAGGTGGCAGTCAGATTCTGGCTGGGTGAGCCCAGTGTATTTTCTCATGTCACAGTTGATTAGGTTCACAGGGAAGTGGAAAGAGTAAAAAATTCTCTTATTACTGCAGCAATGCCATATCAGCCTCTTTTCCCTTTGAATGCAACATTAGTTTTTGTCCAGAACTCTAACTGCTTTCTACAGTTTGGGGAATTGTAAAGCAGAAACAATTTTCCCAGCTAGGCTGACCTTCACAGTAATGAGAAATGACTGGAATTTCTCTCTATTTCTCTAACATTTGGGGAGGGGAGATAGGAGGAATATGTTTGTTTTACCTGATATTATGTTGTGGGCGTCTATTTGGCACTTGGAACCTAATTTTTTTCCATTCAGGAGATTACATGGACTGTTGCACCAGCTGACCCAGTAGCCAGCCCTCGAGTGTATAGAGAAAGGACCGTAATGCGCTCTAAACCTTTCGTTATCACAGAAGTGATGGCGTTTTGTTTCAGCCATTAAATGATTTTTTTTTTCGTGGGGATGGCTATTTTCATTTACTCTTCAGTACTTATCCAGGTGATGGGCAATGATCTCGAGAAAATCTGAGATTCGTTGCAGGTAAGGAAGATAGAAAACACTGTGGTGCTTGAGGACGAGCACGCGTGCGCCCTGCCGGAGAGCCTTGCGAGGGCAGCGTTGTTGTGCTGCACGTTGGTTAATTTAGATGTGGCAGAGAAAAGCTGCAGTCTCTGACACTGCTTCACGAATACAGCTAGAATAAGTACAGAAAATAGAAAATCTGAGTCGCCCCTCTCCTTTTCTTGCTTCACTTTGCTCGTTATTTGCATGCCCCGTAGTTCGATTCATATTTGCATCTGCAGCTGTCTTTTCTGAAGACTTCACTTTAAACTCTTAGATATTGTTCAAAGGATCATAAAAGCTTCCAAAGGGGCAGCACATCAATTCCAAGCTGTTCAATACGGATCGATACTCATTGCAAAGCATTTGCAAATATATAATCTTCCTTTTTGCATTGACAGCGCTAGTCAAGTTTTTATGGAGGCCTGAATCAAATTCTAAGTCTCAGCCTAATTTCATGACAGCATCACCAGTTAATCTCAAACTACTGGATTAAGGTTTAATTTTTGCCCATTAGGAAAAGGGCAGAATTACCCAGGATGTGCAGAGAAGTTGCCCACGGTTCCTAGGCTGCACAGGGAATATTGGTGTCACCAGCACCATGTGCACGTCCCCTTGAAACCGAGAAGAGTTTAGGAGTGAGCTGCACATTGAGAGGAGAACGGAATTCCCCATGCTCCCATGAGAAGGCGTTAAATTATTGCATTATTTTCCTTTAAGAAATGACACATTTCACTTTTTAAAGGAATCTTGAGCATTCGGAAACTGAAATATTTTGGCAAATGAGTGTAGGGCCCTCATTTGATGTGGAGGGCAGGTGGGTTTTAGGAACGGGCCTAGAAGCGCCGCCTAAGATCACTTCACTCAGAAAAGTGCAAGTGCCTAGGCCAAAACTGCTCCTGTTCCCAAAGATGTCGCAGTCTTAGCAGACAAGCGAGACAAAGGAATTATGATTATCTCAATTCACAGATGGAAAAATGAGTTGGTAAGAGATTAACCAGCTTATCCAAGGTCACTCAGAGGGTCCGACAGGCACAAGACTTGGACCCAGGTTTTCCGAGTTGTTAAGGAAGGATCAATCTCTAAGAAATAGTGTCCGCAGCTATGTTTCTTAATAAAAGAATCTCGTATTAAAACGTTAGAAAAGTAAAAATGCAATTTCTTTACCTTTCACTTTGATTAATGGATTCTTCACAGCACAACAATAAAACAAGTTCCTTTTATAATATAGAGTATTTGAATCATTTCTTTTTTTTTCCAGAAAGTAATGATGGGGAAAAAAAGCTTTGATTAATTTCAGGTAGATTTTGCTTTCTCTCTCCTGTTTGCTTTTTTTTTTTTCTGGCTGATATATTCTAGATATCAAATAGGTGTTTTCAAAAGCACTAAGATTTGGCATGACGGTGAGCCAACTAGCAAGAGACCACCCTTTATAGATAATATAATAGTCGAGCAAATTGAGTTTCCAGACCTTAATCCTCTAAGAAAAGCAGAAACCAGAGGGGAAAACTTCCATAAAGTTACTCAGTTGGTTCCCCCTGTTTGATTGCTGGTCAGTACATGAACCCTATTTTAAAAAGTGATGTATTTTAGAAGTGATGCTATCTAAAATAAGCTGTTTACAATGTCCTATGGGTTATTGCTGTTGCAAAGCTAGTTTCTAAAGTTCTGGAAAGAAGTCAACATTAAGGCAACATTCAGGAGATTGTGGGATTGTTTCACATTCGCTCCGAAATGGAATGTGATTTCATCTGCATCAGGCTGATTTACACGGAGGAATTTTGTTGTTTTGCTTTTGAGCGTTTCTGCGAACTCCCAGAGAGATTATTGACCCCTCTTAAAAAGTCTATGAAGAGAAGATAGACCCGTAATAGTTCTATTGTTAGTAATAATGACTATAATGGGCATAAATTCAGCTGTTCTTCTAGGGAACTGAAATATTTTCTTTACTCTTTTATAAGCATAAGTACAGCTTAAAAGCAAAGATAGGAGGGTCAGGGTTTTCTATGTGTCTCTTTCCAGTGGAATATTGTGGTGGCAAAAGCTCAGGAACAACCAGTGATATTCAGTGAATCACAATAGCTAAAGCATTAATCTGGAGGTTCCTTTTTAATTGTTATCGGAGGTTCATCCACTCATTTGCTCAAAACAAAGGCAAAATTGCCAACACTGATTGCTCGTGTGGAAAGAAATGCTCTCGTTTTAAGAAACCTGTGTGTACGATAGGAGAGCGGTCCCAGGTTTCTGAAGGGAAGGGTGCTCACATCCATCACACTGCCTTGTACGCAGGGATATTCCCTCTAACTGTGGGCATTTAACCTAAACACATGTTTTAAGAGCCAAACTTCCCCATATTTTGCCGCTTTTTGACAGAATATGGGCTTTACAGGTGCTTCACTGCAAGTCTTTTTCTTCCCTGCCAATGCGAGGTGTATCAGCATAGTTGTGACACTGTTTTGTAAAGCTAAAAAGAACACTAGTCAGGAGGAGTGCGTGTTTCTAAGCTCATCACAGGTAGATTAAAGGCTCATCTCTTATGCAATGACTTGTGTATGCCTATCATCTCCCCTCCTAGATCTTCTACACAGCAGGACTGGTGTCTGGGCTTCAGGAGATGCAGAGAGATGACAGAAATACATAAGTGTTTTGATTTACCCATAGTCTTCTTTCTTCTATTCCTAATCTAGGAGTTAGTGTTTTATGATATGTTGTATGTCGTATGTCTGGTTTAAAATAATTATTTTGATAGTCATTCTTATGATTCTCCTCTTTTATTCTTCAGCCTTCTCACGTTGCTACATTAGAATTAGTTGTTTATTTTATTTGCTCAGCAGCGCTTTGCTTCTGTAAATAAAATTCAGGACCTGCAATTTTCTCTCTCCTCAGTGAGATTAATCTCTATATACATTTTTTGTGCTTTGGTTCTGCTTGGGTAAGAGGAGCTTTCCAAACTCTATGTATTACATATTTTGTTTGTTTGATTGATACAGCGAATGACCTATGTTAGGTGATAGCCCATATTAGGCTATTTGTTAGTTAAGCAACTCTGCATTCCATAGAGTTTCTCTTACATCCCTATTTTGTTTTCTCATACACATTTATTATACACACACCCTGAGTCATACACACTCCGGGCTTAGTCCTACAGGCAACCAATTGAGGAATAATTTGATTATGGCTCAGGAATAATTTGATTATGTACACATCTATCCCACTGCCTTTAATAGCTGCGTGATGAGGGTCCTTCATACGAGTAAGTCATCTTTCTGCATAATAAGGGATTAAGTCTAGAACTTAAACAAGCAGTATATGAGTTATCGTGACTCCTTTTAAAATAGGGGTTGATGAAATCAAGGTATCATACGTGACATTGACTATGAGAGTCTGAATACACAAAAAAACAGAAGGAATGGACGAATGCATCAGGGATTTCCCCACTGTTGCAATGGCAAGTTGAATAGCTGATTCATCCTAGGACGGGTTTGCACCTTGCCTTATTGCAGTGTATGTGAATATATAATCAGACCTAATGGACCTCAGGGTTTATAACCTAAATAAAAAACAAAAAAAAACAGGATGAAACAGAGTTTTATCACTCCCATTTTCAGTCAGGAAATTAAAGCAATGAAAATATATGGTAGACCTGGACTCCCAGTGAGATTTCTAGATTTCTACCCAGGGACCCTAAACGCAAGGCTTCCTTCCTTCTCCAACACAATTATTCCTGTTTCTGTTGAATATACTTTGGAAAGTTTTTTGTGTTTCCACATGAAATACTAATTTTCTAGCCCCGAACTTTCCTTTTAAGCAAAATCAATGAAAAGCTATTGTTGCTTTTACAGATGCCAGAGAGAATTATTACCATCACGGGCAACAATAAAAAAGATATTTTCACCCTCAGTAGACTGAATTACTGAGAAATAACCTTCTAATTATTGTAAAAAACACCCAGTTTTAACACTCTTTTTAATATCCATGAAGTTCCTGATTTATTTTTCAGCACCGATGGGCTGAATTCTGCCCTGCTGTAGGTCGGTGCAATTACGCGGCTTGGGATGGATATCCATCGGGAACAAAGAGAGACGCCTCATTTCACTGACACCGATTTAAATAAACGGAGTAATTTGCCTGACATCAAAGGAAATATTTGGGGCTTAAACTAGTGTACCCATTAAATCAGCTGGGAATTAGGTATTTGCCCGTGCATCCTTACCATGCCCTCCAGTTCATGATTATTTAAAATTATTTCCTTACACTCATGTTCAATGTTGAACTATGGCAAACCTCTACTCTTAACGTGGATTTAAAAAATTGTTCTCATTAACTCTTATAGTAAACTAAAATTAAGCAGGCTACTTCGAAGCAAAATAATGGTCAAAGGGATGTGCAGAAAGCAAAATAATAATAAAAAAGGCTTTTTCTTCCTATGCAAAATTGCTACCGTGAAATTTCTCTTGGCAAGGGAGCAAGTTCAGCTTTAAGGTCCAAAAGCAAAATTCAGCACATGCCTTGTAGTCTGTGGGGAGTATTCATTTTATTGCACGTACAAGTGATATGAATGTGAGAGGTGTAGTGAGGTGGTCCAATTTCGATTGCCCTTAGACGGGATTCATCACAGTTCCTGCAGTATTTGAAGTGCATTAGGACAAATACATCGTCCAGCTGCATTTCCTTGTAGAATAATTCTTGATCCTGGGCTTATCCTCTTCCTACCAGAGCTACCAGCAGCACCCACCAACACCAGTGGTTGCACAGGGGTCTGCATGCTGCACTCTTTCCGAAGGAATATTTTGGGAAAGGCTCTATCCTAAATGTAGCTGTTCCTGTGTTCCTCTCACCCCCAAAATGGGCAGTGCAGAAAGGATGAGGAGGGCATTTGGAGGGGATTTTCAGCCTGCAAACAGAAAGTCCATCAGTTTCACAGCTGTAGAAGTTTTGACTTCAATGCCCGGCTTCTCTAGCTCACAGACCAAAAATGCAAAGAGCAATCGAGCCTTTGCTTGTGAATAGTTGATTTAAATAAAACATGAGTGTAATTAGCTAATGCCAGCATTTCAAATGAGGCCGTCGTTGCCCTCTTTCCAGCAGATTTGTAGGAGAAATTAAAGGAGCTGATTCTGATGCTCTGTTTTACACAGCTGCAGTTCCGCCGACCTCATTAAAATTGCACCAGACTTTTATCAGGGTGGAGAGAAGTCAGAATAAGACCAAGAACTTGGAACTTACATTATTTTTAGCACAAAAAAAAAAAAAATCTCTTGTTTTGTAAAGCACAAGCATTGCTACAGGGCCCATAAATATTTTGTGAATCTGGTCAACGGATAAAAGTAGAAAATACTTGAACACGAAGAAATTCATCTGTCTGTCTATTGACAGTGCCTTATGGAAGAACAAGAGTCGAGATACAATAAGGCAATAATGAATTTAATGAAAAAGCTACAGACATTCAGGTTGTAAGCTGAGCTGCTGCTGGAAAAGATAGCACATTTTTTTTGCCCATGTAGCAGAATTCCTTGGCCGAATGTCTGCAAGTAGATTTCCATTGATAATAAATATGGAGGAAATTATTTATTGGAAATGATAATTAGACTTTCGGCCAGCAACAGATCCTGGATAGCAGCGTAAGCTTCGTTTCGGACCAGCCCGGCTTCATACAAAGCAGAGGCAGATGAGGAGCCAGATCTTCCCATGATTTATGTTTAAAACGCGGTGCTATCAGTGCTGGGGTAAGTTAATATTTGCACATGGTTTTCTCTAATGACGTATACCAGGAACACGGAGCATTAATCACGTCCGCTCTGTGAAGTCGGCAACGCTCGGGCCATACTCGGCCCAACTCCCAGATTTACTCAGGGTTGCGGTAAGACTTAGGCGCGGTCCTAGCTTTAAGCAGGATCCCAGCCTTAGATTTGAACCTCTTTGGAACTGACCCTCGCAGTAAAAAAAAACAAAATCCTCAGTTTTCACTTGCAGTCATCACTCACGCTCGGCTAACAGCAGTTCTGCCGTTCCCGCGAGCAATGCGGGGCTGTGCTTTTGTTATAAGAGCATCTCGGTTTCATATACCCTCTTGCCATCAATTTATAGCGCCTCGCGCAGTGGCAATTGCAAAGACCTCCGAAACAATACCTTGCCAGCCCGTATGTTTTTAATTATATTTCCCGGTTTCGTTTGCTGGTGGCGACCTGATGCTGTTTTGATGGGGCGGAGGTGAAATATGTGGGTTTCAAACGCAGCTTCGGAATTGATTAGGAATTAAGACGGCAGCATTACAGATGCAGGAGGTTTAGTGCTGCCGTTGCAGCTCGCTGGGAGCTCCCACATGGGAAACCTGTTGGGATCGGATCCTGGAGCGCTGGAACGACGTAGCTGGGACTGGAGATAAGAGATGAGAGAAAGGGAATCAAATTGGTAAAAGCAGGAGAGAGTGCCAAAAAAAGGGAAGAACTCCCCAAAATACACAGTTGAAGGAAAGGTAGGGGAGAAAATGAACCTTCCAAGGGAACCAGCAACACTAGAAATATTGGTAAACGTGTTCTCTGCCCTTTTCCTAAGAACATTAGCAGAATTCCAGCTGGAATTGCACTGCAGCTGGCCTGGCACCCTGCGGAGCTCCGGCAGCACCGTTCCCGTGCCAGGAATTAGGGCTCATTCTGGGAGCAGGTTCCTTGCAGGCACCAAATCACATGGAAGTGCCTGGGAGGAAGGAAATTCTGTGGATATTCCCCATAATTTTAGCTTCAGGTTTGATCCCGTTCACGTTGAAGCCAATGAGAGATTTGCTGGCAGCTTGTGTGGAAGCAGATGTTTTCTGTAGTAACCTTAGAAATAAATGGAAGGATCCAGAACCATTTCCAGTTTCAAAAATGAGGATCCTGTTGGAGCAGCTGGTTTAGAATTTCAAAGAAAGCCTTAAATGTGTTTGCAGTCAAAAATGTAAAATTTAATCAAAAAATCAAAAAATATGATTTATTCTTCGTGAGGGAGAAAAAAAAAAAAGAGAGAAAGCGTTTACCTAGAAGTCTATTATTGTTGTTTTTTAATGAATATTCAGAGAAAGAGTTCCAGGCACATATACTAAGGTTGCACCTTGTAAAGTAAGGGCCCTATTTTCAAGGTAAGACCACACGTTGCAAACTGCAACACTTAGCGGTTTGTTATCCTTCCTGTATGTTAATGCTCACATTTACATGTGCACATGGCATTCAAACTAAAGACAAAAAAATGTTTTCGATAAAGGAGACGAATCTGTTGTGTCTCCCCGTTGACAGCCTTCCTACGGCTGCGGGATCACCGAGGCCCAAGCGCCGGGCTCTTATCCGAGGAGACAGATGGCAATTTCCTTTTGATAAGAGTTCATTTTTTTAGCAGCAAGGGAGCCCTGAAGTAACCATTTTTCTTGTGGGGAAAGCATTCCAGAGCTAGATAAATCATTCTAAAATAGACAAACACGCGAACCAAGGAACTAATCAAGCTGAAATGAGCCGAGCTTCAGGCCAGGCCCGTCTGCAGTGTTTAGGAGCTCCTCTTTGCATACGCTTTTAGCACACATGGGAGCTACTTTATAAAATTAGAGAGTTAAGATACTTCTTTTCAGAGCTCATATACATTTCGGGGTTGGTACTGATGTACAATTTCATCAAGTCAGGTGGGAAAGGTTCCTTGTATTTATAGCATGTTTACAGCACATGTAACATACACCCACATAGATGTTTTAAAGTGTGTGTAAACCTGAAGATCAACCAGAACGGCTCTGTTTAATTCAAAAGGGTCGGGAACAGCTTAGGGCAGCAGATACTGCTTTGGAATATTCTGTACTTGTAAATAAATGGGCTAAATGTGGACATCCAGCAACCCAAGGAGCTAGAGTCTGTGGGCAGCCGGTGGGTCATCAGCTTGCATATTGCATTTTACATTTTACTGCACGTTGCATATTACATTTTTCCCTAATATCCTCTCGGTTGCCTGTCTATACATACACCTGTGTCTATAAATTGCCCTTCCCTTTTCTCCTCTTCTGTTTGGTCAGCACATAAGGCCCAATGTGAGATGTGCTGACAACTTCCATTTACCTCTGGCAGGATTAGACCCAAAACAGGGTTCATTTCACCCAGTTTCTTGTCCTCTCTTTTCTCCCCTTCACTAATGGAGCAGAAATGAGAACGGCTGGGGTGGTTTCCACTCACTCCTTGCCTGTGCCCCGATGTCTTCATTGTTATTTATATCTCTAACAGTTTGGTCTTGGAGATCTGCAAATGATATTTGTTGTTTATTTGCTTTGCCGTGGTTATATGATAACGCGGCTCTTTTAGTCACCTAAATTGTAATCGTGGTTTTTCTAGACAGGTTCCAATTTGACCAGCAGCACCTTGTTTATGAAGACGCCGCGAGAAATCCTCCTCTGCCCGTGTCATATCAGGGCGAACAAGAGCGCCGCGCGCTCCCCATCACCTCGGGTCGTGTCGCTTTGCATTGAGTCAAGTCGCGTCGCATCAGTGATACGGCTATCAGCGCTTGGTCCTGATAGAAAATTCAGCATAGATTTCGACAGCAACTATCTCAGCCACAATAAATGCATATAATGAGCAGATTAAGTATCTGGGAGAACCAGATAGTTTAAGTGGCCCTGGCAAGTCAGTGGTTTCAGATACTTCGGTGGCCTCATCTCCGCGCTGTATTCAGCACATCAATATCTGACATATGTGCATATGCTAAAATGCCTGTCTAATTCGCCTGTTTAGACCTCTTACCGTGTACAACCCCTTGCAAATGCAATTCTTTGTGATTCTGAAACGTTCTATGTGTTATTGGTTGGGTCTGTAACTAGGTTGTATAGGTTGACCATACCCACGCAGTGTACAAACAGTTGTTGACAGATTGGTTTTTTTTTTTTTTGCAAAATTTGGAATTTGCCTGCTGGGGTGTGTTTTCAAAGCTATGCATGATTAGGCAGTGTGACAGCCATTTTATTAGACATTCTGCCCTACTGTTCATTTATGAACGTTAAATGTTCTAATTATCCAATTACCTAAGCCAAAAAAAGGATGCTGGGGAGGAGGGGGCAAAATACAAAGGAAAGCCCATTGCTGAAATCTGAAATATACAGGGTTCCCAAAGTTTGATTACATTATTCTTTTCTATATCTATATCTATATCTATATCTATATAATTTTCTTTGTTATATTTTTTGTTGTCATCGATTCACTCTCTCAGCCTTCTTGGGCTCTGCCTTTTCACAGTTTTCTTGAAAAAAATGAGCTATTTTTGCTTAAGACCCTAAGGGTAAATTAAACAATCAACGCTAAGCACCCATAGTTGAAAATTTTGACTGTAAAATCCTGTATAAATGCTAGGTAGTCCTCTTTTTATTGATTATTAGAAACATTTGGGTTGGGATGCTCTGCTCCCGTGTCTTCAAGGAATTGAAGATATTTTAATACCATTTCAATCACAGAAATGAAATGGCATCAGACTATCCTCAGAAGTCTGTGCCCTTATTAAAATAGACTCTTTTTTCCTTCTTTTTTCCTTCTTTTCTCCTTTCCTTACTGCTATCAAGAATCTATTTTATAATCTGATCTCCCGTGAAGCAAATGGAGATAAAACTGCTGATTCTGCTCATAATCTAAACAAATATAAAAAAAATCACATAGATTCTCATCCATGTTCTAATGAAACATCTTTATGTTGTTCTAATGAATGTTCTAATGAAATTTCTTTTCTGTAGTCATTTTCCCCACAGTTTGAATAGGGGGAAAAAATGTGTCATGTGTTTCTGATTGAGAGATCTTACTGATTTTTTCTAAAATTTTAGGGCTATTTAAATCAAAGGATTTTACTGGCTTCCCTTAAAAATTATTTATTTAGGAAGACCCGCTCAGTAGTTGGATTTAGTGGATAGCTTCTTTCAAAGATGATTTTCTGGAAAGATAAAAGACGGAGATCTGTCAGTGATTAATCAAGCAAATGGCTTTTTTACACTGACTTTATCGCTAGGCAATATCCGTAAATATGAGAATCTTAAAAAACATCCTGAAAAATACAGAAATATTTTGAAAAAACAAAAAGTTACTGCTGCTGCACAGTATGTCACTTCCTTTTCCATCGGTACATTCCAAAAAGTTTCTTCATTCCCCAACCTTTTCCACAAATCCTCTGAAAAAAATATACAGGATCGAAGTTTCTTCTTATACTGGCATTACATAAAACGACTTTACCTTGCAGGTTGCATTAAGGGAGGCCCAACTTTTTGTATGTTGCTCCTGCAATATCTTGGCCTTTCGCGTCATCAGTCAAACCATCTGTTTTAAGAAGTGATAGTGCAATGAATAAAACTGAGTCTTTGATTGCCAGGCCAGGGGAATCTAAGTGCAGTGTGATAAGCCCTTTGAAGAGAAAAGTAAAACTATTAGGTGTGCTATCCAATCTGATGCGGAATTCAACATACCTGCGGATGCTTGCTGAGTTTCTCACAATAAGGTCGCTTAGATACTAAGTTGGCTTTGGAGGAAGGAGGAAGAAAATACTCTGCCCCGAAAAGAAGTATTTGTGGCTTTCAAGAGAGCTCCTTGCAACGCTGATTCCACCATCCTTTTCTTTGAATTAGGCCTTGAGAAGACTTATTTCCTAAACCTAAAGCTCTTACTTTGCTTGGCACAGCTCTTGAAGGTAGTGCCTCTTTCATCCCCTGCTGTCCTACCGGCTCTTTTTAATTGTGGGGATTCTGCTTCCTTCCGTGCAGCTTAGAGCAGAGCCCAATTCAAGTACTTCTCCCATAAAAGTTCAGCTTTAGTAAGTCAGAAGAATTTAACTACTCAGTTATTAGAAGGTTCTTCCGTAAAAATTTTGCTCCTCCAAATAGCCGCCTCATTAACAGAGGCGTTCTTGGGAGGGCAGACCTGTCACTTCAAACTAAGATCGCTATTACCTGCTGCTGGGGTTGGTGTTTTGACCAGGAGCAGAAATTTGGGCAGTGGAATTGACAGCTCCAAAGGTCTCAGCCTCCCAAATTAAATCTTTATTTAAACACAGAAGCAAAGCAGGGAGAAGGCTTCGTGGGATCTTTCGCAGCACAGTTTAAATATTTCTAATAAATTTTCTCTGATGCCCCCGTAACATGATACTACACAAGGTACCTATGCATATCATAGCCTCTGCCGTAATTTTTAATAAGTCGCTTATCTCTGTGATGCAACTAAAAGCAATTCGGAGTGTCTCCAGGGTTTGTTTTAATTAGATTTTATTGTTATATTTGAAAATGTACAGGTTTTGAACACCGGAGCGAGAAAAACAACACAGATTCTAGGAGACGATAGTCTGATTTTCAGAAGGATTTAACCCTTGGTGCTTTACAGAGCCGCAAACTTACTTCTTTTCCCCAAATAGGTGTTCCTACATACGACTGAGGCCAAAGGCTATGGCAACTAGTTTATTTTGGTAGCTTTTTTATACACCAGTTAGCTACTAAGCGATAGATAATGGTAATTTGTGGGTACCTTCCACACAGTGGAAGGTCTTTGCTAAGAACCACATGCTTCAACCTCTGCCTTCTCTCCGTTTTTACAGCTACAAAGTGAGGACAGAAGTCCCATATTCGGTGCCGACACCTGGTTGTGCAGCTGGGCTGGGTTGGTTGCGTACGTTGTGCAATCGGGGAGAGATCTGCACCTCATTCATCATGAATATCTCTACACTTTTACTCCTCATAAAGACCGACCCAGCAACCATGGCAGTTTTCCCCTTCGTGCTTTATCCCTGCTTGGTTTTCTCGCCATGAGATGTGGCAGATATTGGTTTATTTCCTCCAACAATGTCATCTTTTCTGCTCAGCATTGCCACCAATCTTTATTTAGTTATTTACTTTACAATTTCTAGAGGGATTGGATGTGCCCAAGGCACCCCTTTAGGCAACACTTTATATCAAGGTTCCATTTATAAATACTTCATGAAGGGCTAATAAATGATTAATAGATGTTTTAATGTATGACCAATCAATTGTTGGGGATTTCGTAATGCACAACAGACAAGTAGGTTTCTTATAAGCATAGATTATAACCATATCTGACATCTTCTACTGATGGGCTTCTAAACATCTATAACATACACACTACTCATATCTGTAACATGCTTAAAACACCTACTAATCGCTGATTAATATTTTATAACCTATTTCGAAGTGGAACCCGTCTGTAGAGCGTATCCCTTACTGGTGTCTGTGACTGCCCATTTCTACGGGATTGAAAAATCCACTTATCATACCAGGATTTAAGTTGCTTTTAATTTCCGCTCTCTTTTTCGTTTTGGATTAGATTAAGTATTTTTACATAAACGTAGGGAATCTGTCACTGAATCCTGTTAAGAGCGGCATTAAGCGGCTGCACCTGTGGCATGAGGCTGTCAAACCTACAGAAACACGACGGGCACAACTCCCCTTCACCCCCCAAATCAGAGAGCACGAGGGGAAAAAGTGGATTTTGCTGTTCAGCATTCGTATGGAATTTCCTGCATTATTTTTTTTATACCATTTCTCAAAGAGACCGATGCCTCAGAAATAAGACCCTCTTCAAGCCTGAGCTCTCGGCGCTAGAGCTTTCCTCCTTGCTCTTTGACGACGAGCGCTCCGCGTTCCTGTGTTTACGGATGTTTTTCCCATCGTCTTTTCCTTCTCTTCCCGGTTTTTCCCAGCTCGTCAACAACCCCCTGGCAAGCCAGGCGGCGGCGGCGGCGGCGGCGGCGGCCATGGGCTCCATCGCCGGCTCGCAGGCGTTCGGCAACGCGCTCTCCGGCCTGCAGGGCGTCACGGGCCAGCTCGTCACCAACGCGCAGGGACAGGTGAGGCCAAGACGAGGGGCAACGCAGCCAATCCGGTTGGAAAGTGCACGCACGGGAGAGAAATAAATAGCGAGGGGGACGGAATGGGAGGTGTGAGAAGTGGGGAGAAGGTGGGAGGATGCTACAAAGTGCTCTCGAGCAAGAAGGGGGTTGGGTTCGTTGGGTTGTTTTTAATCCGGTTGGGTTAATTTTAATCCGGACGTCACCATAATGCGATAATGCGGTATTTTAAGTGGTCACTTGCACTTCTTCCACAGATAATGGCCTAATGGCAAAGAACTATATTAAACTGCTATTGTACTCTTGAGGCTATGTTTTTCCTTGTTTTCCCTATTTTTTTTCTGGAAAATATAGCATTTTTTTATTACTTCACTGTGAGACATTTATATAAAGATATAACATTAGTTAAGTAAGGGAGCAAAGAAATTGCAAGGAAGTATCTGTCCTTGATGGGTTTAATTGGCCTCCTCATGTGCTGATTAACTACATTCGGTAATTCGTAATGAATCTGACAGGTTGTAATGCAAACTAGGGAGAAACTTTTGCTTTAAAAAAAAAAAAAAAAGAATTCCAAATGGAAATTCGAAGAGCATTTATGGTAAACGTAAAACAGAATTATCCATTGTCTGCATCTAGGAGGCTGTTTATTACAAATAACCCATTTGGTTTTTAATAAGATGTAGAAAGATCTGCATCTGAATTTATACATGTTAAATAACTCTTCAGGACTGGGGCCAATGACATTCTTTATTCCAATAGGATAGCAATAAAATTAACATGATTGCTTGTTTCGTATTAACTCACTGTAACAAATCTGTTACTATAACTTAAGACCAAAACTGGTATCTGAGTGATTTAGAAGACATTATTAGAAATCCTATAAATTATTTGTACAGTAATGCTAAAGCGCTTACCTAGATGTTAGGCCCTGTTAAGCATTTGTTGAAATTATACAGGTTGGGTTGTATGTGAATGTGAAGTTTAGTCTCTACTCTTAGTATGGTGAAAAAATGTGAGTATTTTTTTTCCTCTCTTGATAACATTCTATTATCCAGTAATTTTATTGGGATTTTGACCCATTAATGAGATAAAAGGCCTCACTTTAGAGAATCTCCTCCTCTTTTTTTTTTAACATAACATAAACAAAGGTGCATCCCGAGCTTCCCTATCCCCATCCAAGTCCCAGGAAAAAAAAAAAAAAAACCTGCTGACCTTGTTATATTTACTGGGCGGGTGCAGAATTGTTCCATCACTACCCCGAGGGTTGAACGATGGAGCTTGTCAAAGTGAGGCCTTATCTAATGAATCATCTTATCGCAGGTGCACACCACACATATTAAAGGAGGATTGTATGAACAATGTGCCCTCTACAATAACCTCTCAATGTCTACTTTAACCCTTGTTGCAATCCCTTTTCATCAAAGGATCATTTTATGCAGCCCGCTTTAAATGGAGGCTCTCAAAAGCCTATTAAGATTTCTGGAGGGATGGGGGATTGGCTTGGAAGAGAAGTTGGTTATAATACCTATAACTCATAGTCAGATCGGCTCCACCTGGAAGCCTGCTTGTTTATATCCATGCTCCGGGAATGGTTCACACTTGGCACCGGAGATGCTCCTTGTAAGAGATGAAGATATAAAACCGGTTTTCTAGGAGTTTTCCCTTTACAAGTTCTCCATGGGAAAACACGAGCCAAGTGCGGACACACATTGTGTATTTAAAGATCTGCTGCTGTGGGTATCTCACTGAGTGGAGCTATAGATCGAGGCAGGCTGTTTATTCCTCCCATAATATGAAATCCAATAATTCCACAGGCCACAGTGAAAGGGAGGAGAAAGGAAGCCTGTCCCCCGTTGTTGGATAAAATTACAAAATCCATGTGTCTGCTTAGCTCTTCTGAATAAGGGCTGTCTCTTCATTAATTGTTTTTACAAACGTTCCTTTGTGCTGGGTGATGAATACTGCAGATCTCACCACACCGCAGATAAATATTGATAAGAAGTGTGTAACGTAACACCTATCTTTATAATATTCAGCGTGCGTTGTTCTTGAGAATATTCAGCGTATATTGTTTAGAGCACACATCTGCCTGCAAAACAGGATTATGCATTGAAATTAAACTCTGTTCCCAAAAGCAAACTATGTTTGCTGTAAATTACTGAAATTGTTGTGACTAAACAAGAGGTGGAAGATGTGTGTCTTCGAAGCTGTGACCGTAAGCAAATAGCAATTCGGGATGCCTTCATTTCTGAGCGAGCAACACGGGCTTGTTAAGGAGCTGAATTTCCCTAATATGTTAAGGATTTTGCCTTTGAAAATTGCCCCCTTTGAAGAATCACGAGTTTGACACCCCAAACTCCCTCCTGCAAATCTAAGGCTGGTTGATTTAGCAGATTGTTTGTATGTGCAATCTCGGTAATTACAGGCTGCTGCTTGGGAAGAAGTCGGGGCTTGTAAGCGTCCATCTGTCCGGCTAAATATATGGTGACCGGTAATCCCGGGAGACACGGAGCTGTAGGTCAAATCCAGGATCCTCCAGCAATTTTAGGGAAATGATGGTTTAAATGACACGGCGTGAATGGCGTGGCCTTAGGAATTCTTACAATTGCAATAATATACTCGTATGCGCTAACAAATATGCTGTAAAAATGGTTATTATTGTATTCGCGGGGATGGTGTGATTTTTATTTTCCTTTGAATGGCAATACGAACCATAACAGCAGAGCTCCCCAAGACTACCACAGCAAAGAGATCTAATCCGTTGGAATAATACGTCTAGATCACCTGATTAATTTGATATAGCGCAGGTAGAGGACTCTAAATCAATTTTTCATTTTCCCCGGCATATTATGAAGAGCTATTGGCCCATGTAACACTGCTTGCGTTCTGTTTGCCCTCAGCACTTTCCAGGAAGCGTTTGCAGGACTGAACTTCTATATCTTAAATTTAAAGGCAGGAGTAAGAGAATTGCTGGGTTCTACCTAAGGAGATGCCCACTAATTTTGAAGTGAAGCTGTCCACCCGCTCAGCTTCTCTCTGCCTTTGTATATACAAGTGTTATTTCTGCACTGGGATTAGATGTAATAATCAGAAATTTCTTTTTGCCCTCTTATTATAGGAGAAAATACAATGAGACTTAAGTATCTTTATTAAGTATTACATATTAGGTATATGATAGGTGCTTTTTTAGCTGTTCTTAATCATGGTGAGCAGATGAATCACCAAGAATAGAGAAACACGAATGATGCTTCTGTTTCTATAAACACTACCTGCAAGCCTGTTTTATAGTTCGCTAAAACATAGAGCTAAATTGTCATGAGTTACGTTCATTTAAGTCTTCTGATTCAGCAGGATCAAATAAATACATTTTTATACAGAGGTTGAGCCCTTCAGCAAGTTCCATTTCCCTAATGGAAAAATGTGAGCTTTTTAAGAAAGAAGAAAAAATATATCCCAGTTCAGTAACTAACCGATCAACTATTCTTACCAGAAAAGTAGGCAGGTGGCATGGTAAGAGTTGGCATTATGAACTATCGGATGGCTAAAAGAGAAAAATAACTTTATTTTCTCCTAGGTTAATACAAAAACAGTATTTACGTGGTCCTGTGCGGTACCTGTTTTACCTAACAGTGGGTTTAAAAGGGAGAGCAGCAGTATAATCCATGAGGGCTCTCCACCTTGCTCTTCAGATGTGAGATCCTTCGCGTAGGGACAGCCATGGGCACACCTCCACCCTTGCCAATTAACAAGAATAACTAATTTGGAGGAGTTGCAACCCAGAAGGAGCTGGGTAAACCGAGTGGAGAGAGCAGCACTGTTGATCCAATTAGCTAATGGGAGCACTTTGGTTCTCATTATTCTGATGAGAGGGGTAGACGTTCCCTCCTCGGCCTCCTTGATGGTAAATGGTGCTAATGAGGCCTGATGGATCCTCGGCTCCTAACAAGCCTCTCAGCAGTGCAAGTGATTACAATGGAGATAGATTTGATGGGATGCGCTCCCTTTTGTAGTGTCTCAGCTGCTGACACTCTGCGACATAATCAGGTCACAGAGCCGGTCACAGCCATCAGCAAAAGCCATAGCTCTATCCCTCATTATTAAAGTGCATTATTCAGTTCCAGGCCTTCACAATACTGCCAAGGGCCTTTTTTTCTTCTTCTTTTTTTTTTTTTTCTTAAGCATCAGTTCTCAAACACAAGGGTTAATAAAATCGTCAGCTAAAGAACTAGTAAATTAAAGAAATGGAAATAAAGCGCTCCCTTTCAAATTCGTTGGAGGATCACAATTAAATAAGGAGGGGATTTCTCATCGCAGCGTACCGTGCAGTACAATGTAATACGTCATGTGCAATAAAACAGGAGAAGGGATTGAAAAGAAGAGTGTTGTCCTCATTGCAGGCTGGTTTGGAAAGTGCTAAAATATCTCTCGTTCAGGAGGGAGTCTGTCCTGCCAAGTATTACATATATGTATGTAGATATTGCTATTTCCACAATTTTATATAGCTTTTTTTTTTTTCTTTTTTTTTTTTTTTTTGAAGGGGAGGTCAAGAATTACTGAGTTTCTTATTGGGAGTTTAGCAGCTGTCTCGCCTTACTCAAGGTGGTTGAGGCATCAAACTGGCAATACAGTACTGACCTGCTGCTAGGACTGCTCCATTCACGGGGACAAGTTGCAAAACAGTATGGGAAAAGATACAAAACTTCATTTTGTACTGATGATATTAAGTATATTTTCAATTCGAAATAGTGAAAATTCTATTTTTAATATTTTTCACGTACCTAAGACCAAAGGAATTAATGCATTGCTTATTTTTCCCCCGTGTTCAACTCTACAATAGTTCTCCGTATATGACATGCGCAGCAAATGAATATGGATATGCGAGGTTGTTTTTAAAATATCCGTGTTCCTGAACCCAAGATGCAAGAATCTCTTGACAGCCGCAGATTGACGTAGGGAGCGGTGCAGAGTTAGCGTTGTCAGATCAGGAGCCATCTCCAAGAAGACAGAGAGAAACTGGTATATGGCCTAGATTTCGTTTACGCTCACCAATAAAATTACCAGTCATCAAAGGGAATGCCAGGTGGGGCTGCTAATATAGAGCAACAACTAATATTGTGGCCTCCACAGCAGCTAAGAGCGCTCACAAAAATCTAAATGGTGCCAATGAAAATGGTGTCTATAATGTGTTCTTAAAGCAAAGACCTGTAACACTCAAATAATACTAGGATTTGCCAGAAGAGCCTGTTTGGACAGAGCTCCATTTTAATATATGAAATTGCTGCTCAATTGCTGCTCTTTCTCTCTCCCTCTCAGACTTTAACTGCACTAAATATAGGTAGTTCTGCTGTTTTCATGGAAGAAAAGGGGCACGTGCTACGAGGAAAGGTCAATTGTAAGGGAAGATAAACTCCCCTTGCTTCCTCTCCCCACAGCTTCAACACTGAGGAGGCTGTTTGTTTAATTACCTCCCATGTGAATTTGTTAAAGGAATATTTATCTTTTGATTCGCAGTTTGCTGACTGTGTCTTTATTTTACTGTAGTATTTATCCAACCTCCATTTTAGCAAAGTGGCATAAATGTAAAAACGTGTGGACCGAATTCTCAGGTCATGTAAATTGCTGGTTTCGGAGAGCGATGCTAGTTTATACTAAGAAAAAGAGCTTGCCACTCGTTTTTGTCCACTTTAGGCAGTGATCACTGGTAAACTTGCAATATCCACATTTTAAAAACTAGGGATGGGAAATTTAGAACAGTTACCACCTGCAACATGTAAAAGTAATAGTTCTTCATGATACTTAGTGCTACATTTTATTAAGACCTTATTTAATTTTTATATATATGTTGTTTTCCCTGGTCAGAACTTGACTTTCCGTAACTTTCCATAGCTGGGACTGATGTGAGGAAAAAACAAAAGGTCGGCTTGGGCAAATGGAAAGAAAAGCCAGTTGGAACCCACTGTAATGAAAGTGGAGTTGATGTTCAGTGGTAAATATCCTCACGGTCCTTGGCTACTCACACTGCTCTTTTGGGGTGAAGGTTTGGAATTTCCTAGAAGTCTTAATGTAAAAAAGAATGAAGGCCGATGAGCTTTCGTGTTGTGTTTCAGTCTTGACATGCGTGCGTAATAGATGAAAGTATTAGCAGTACAGGTGAGGAAGTGAAATCCAGGACTCCCCTGTTTGCAGCAGTGTCGATATTGGTTTGAAATTTCAAAGGAATGAGAGTCTGGATATTTTAGCAATATCTTGTGAAGAATTTGAAAAAGAGAAAAAAAAAAAAGAAGAAGTTTTCCCTGAGTAACCCTCATGAAAAGAGCGAGAGAATTGCAGAGGTGTTTGATTCATTTGATGGTAAGCCAACAAGTGGGTTATATTCATGCAGTGTTTCCCCGTGGTATAACCAAGCAGATGCAGAGCCCTTAACCAGGAGTTGCTCTGTAAGAGAAAGGGTTTTCCGACTCCTGGTTTGAATCCAGAGTATTGCAAAGAATTACGCGCTTTCCCTTCACGTGGGAAGTTCAAGCAGAAAAAATCTCCGTCCTCATCGTGCATGGACACTCGATCCATCTCCGAAAAAGTCTCTCTCAGTTTGTCATTCTCCTTCAGAGACTGACAGTGTTGGGCTGCAGTGTGCGTGTATGCAAATGGCCCAGATATCAAAAAGAAAAAAAGGACTTTGAAATATCTATGCCGATGTTATTAAATATATATGATTTTTAAAGTACGTTTTTCACTTACGCTTCCTTCTTTGCACGTTAATTAAATATTATCTCTAGGATAAGTATTTCTCATAGAAGATTAATGTATTATTGTCACATAATAATGGCGAAGAATGACAGAATCTCTTTCCCTAAGCACAAAAAAAGAATTTATTAATATAAAGAAAACACTCATATCCCTTGAGGTATTCTGTCTGTGCTTCATAGAGAACCTCTCCTAGTCTCCCCTCATGTTTAGCTTAGTGCTAGAGATTCAAGGAAGCAATATATATATCCTGCCAGTTTAAAAATCAATCCCCTTTTCAGGAGATACAATTTAATATCAAGACATGATGTACCCAATATCCAAATATGCATTCATTTGAGTGTTTGCCGCATCAAATGCTGTGACATAGCCAAGTTTCAAAATAAATGGTTTGTTTTAGAGGTTGGATATGTCATATTAGCATCCACCCAGCAGATAAGAGGAAGAGAAATAGATCAGAGAGTGATCAGGACATCAGGGAGACAGTTTAGAGAGAGATGAGAGGGGCCAGGTACATCTTGTAGTGTTAGGGGGAAAAAAATAGGCAAGTTAGCTAGCAAAAAACTGTATAAATAGGTCAGTGCAGCCCAACTGAAGAAAGTTTAATTTTAACTTGTTAGTGTGATATTAGAGGAATGTAACAACCATCTTCTATGCATCGTATGTTGCTTACAGTCTATTGACTGGAGGTCTGGGTTTTTCTAAGGGTCTGGCTTCTCACAAGGGTATAAATATCGGTTGTTTGTTGGTTGTAAAATAAGAGCTGGGTGGTGCTCACTGCTAGGAACACATGGTCTGCATATGTCAAGAGTCAACTGTTTAAAAACTCCAGAAAACCGAGGTTTGTTAGCAGGAGGAAAATCACAAACCTGCCCGCAGGATGGCAAGGTCCGCCTGCTCCTTCTTGCATCTGTCACAGTGATGATCATCACCTCCCCAGGTCCCTCCGAAGTGTTGGCTGGTGCCTTCCATTTCTGGGTGTTTAAATCACATGTTGTGGCACTTAGATCTGCGGTTCTGTGAGTTTTAACTATACAGGTACTGGTGTGTGAGGTGTGGAGTTTATACTTACCGTCTCACACAGTTGTTATTAGCACTTGCAATGCAAGAATTGCACATTTAAAATCTATATGTTTTTCTTTTGGATAGTCTATATTTATACTCAATAGCACCTCTTTCGCAGCTCTGACAGACTGAAACATCCCCTCTGTCACACCTACCGTGTGGGTGCACCTTTATTGTTATTTCCCTATACTATTTAGTTATCCGTGTAGATAAGGGTGCATGGAAGAGACAGCCAGCCACGTTGCTCTGAAACAGATGCAAGAACATTAAAAAACAGAAGTTGCTTATGCACATTCTCAACACTTATCATAATTATTAAGTTTTTAAGTAAGCACAGAGTCTAGATAGATCAGAAGGTTCTCACCTTTGACTGAGAATAGTGTTTAATTGGCATAATGCTACATTCTTCTCTGTCACACTAGAGATTTTTTGCCAAACCTGCCTGGAGAGTGAGGATTAAATATTTGATGACTCCCTAGAGAAGCCAAGATTTGGATTTTTAAAATTAAATTATTTAAATAATACAAACTCCACAGTGCTCAGTTCAGCAGCTTCAGTAAGACAGAGGGAGCCCTGATCAGACTCTCATCCTGTGAAGTCTAAGATATGCCTGGAAATGATTGAAATTAAATATTCACCAGCTATTTTGCCATCAAGCTGAATGGGACAGGCCAAAACCAAGACAAACCTTTTTGCCACTTTTTGGAATAATTAGTGTAATACTTTCAAATGGAACCATAGGCTCCATTTCCATTTGGAACCATAGGAACCAATAGAAATATTGTTAGTAATATACATAAGGATTTGCCTGTTCAAATGCCTTTGTAGTTCTGTCACGTAGAGCAAGGAGTAGCTAAAGCTACGTAAAGGTCCTTAGTCAACAATATATTGCGTCCTGCATTTTGGAAAGAGAATCTCATGAGTGAATGTACTACAACAGTGGCTGCGGTACAGAATATAGATAAAAATATGTATGTTAAATATTACCAAGTCGAGCTCAAATTCTCATAACCAGATTTGTCAATGGAAAGGACCCCCCACTAAAAAGCATTCATTGTGGCAAGTTGTGCCCTTGGCTCCCTCGTGCCTTTTATTTCTCCTTAAACTCATATGCAGTGAAAGGAGACAACACACATGAATGATGCATGCCGGATTCACTAAATCACTGTGGTCTTTGGGCCACGGCACAAATGTAAAAATGTTTAAATCGGCTTTATACTACCCAAGAAATGATGCAAAAGGAGCCCTCAAAGAACACAGTGAGGGGAGATAAATGACCATCATGTCAAGAAGGCAATTTCTCACCAAGTTTGTACAGAAAATGGAAATTTGACTTCCAAGAAATGGTTAGGGAATCTTGCTAATAAATCTTCAGTCCACAGTCTTTTCTAGGTCCTTTTTTTTGAACTTACTTTTAAGAGCCGTGGAAGTTACACGCTTCCCAGTGAAAAGCTTCAAGATATTCCCAAGCAAGTTAAAGTCATTTAAGTGAATCGTCTCTGTTTACGTGGCCATATATGTGTTAGGCAGGGATCGTCAAACAGGTTTCATTTTCTCCATATGTTAAAACAGCCTTTTAGACTGGTCTGAAAACCCTGTCTTATTTTAATAGTAACTGGGTTTTTTTACTGATTGTAACCACATAAAAATTAGCTTTGGCTGCATCAAGTCTAAGGTGGTTACTTAATCTCCTCTGTCATCATTGGAAAGAAATAGATCCTTTCAAAGCATCAAACACCTCGCTGATCTCAGAAATGTACTTTAGGTTGGCAGGAATCACCTTGCAGAGGTTCCTCTCTCTCCCCATTGATATAGAGAGAAGCCAAATAATCAGCTCTAGCCAGACCCCTAGCTCTCATCTGGCTAACGTTAGGTGAAATAAATTCCATTCTAACAATATTGCACATCCATTATTTTTGATAGGACTTGAGTCCAAAATTATTCTTGAGTTCCCCATGGCAGTCACAGGAGTTTTTGGAGAGGAGGTCAGATCCTGGGAGCACTAAATGAGGCTGCACAGCACTTGGAATTGCCTTGTTTTGGGGATTAGTCTAGAGGCAGCCAGATTTTTTATGAAAATCATGTTTTGTCTGTTCCCTTGTTTCTAATTCCTGCATAAATAGAGAATTATTATCCCATGGCAAAGATAAAATTGTGTTTGTTTGGATTATTTAAAATATACTTAGTGCCACGGATACTTTTAACTAATTGATGGATACGCCAGCAAAGGGAAAACCTTTCTGTTCAATAGCTTCTCTTGCAAGTAAGATTAAGTGTTGCATCTGTGGCACTTCGCTATTTAAAAATCAGTTCTTTACAAATCTAGACCTTGTGTCTCTGAGGTTCCTCCAGCTTCGAGCAAAATTTGAGTCATAAATGTAAATTAATATTTGCATTTTTCTGGATGTGTGATAAGGACAATAAAGGGAAGTGCTAAATTGTTAGACCGTGGGCCAGTTTAAATGTATTTTCAGGACAGCTCAAACCCACAGATGATAAAAATGTTACAGGAGAGTCTTACAACGTAAGAGTTTATATCCTAAAAAAATAGTCTGAGGAGTCTGCATTCAAATGATTTTAGATTGATATGTAAGCCAAGCTGATCACCCACCTTTTGAAGTGAAGCTATCACAATTACTTCCAGTTTTACCAAATATTATTTAAAACTGAATTTGTTATCAAATTCCATGTGTATTGAGAGGCACTTCCTCTAGTTTAACACCAATATTCTACTTTTGTTCGTAAATGTCGTTCATCTCTTGCTCATAGAACTCTCCTTTCATGGATGGGGACATCAGGAGCCTATAAAAAGAAAATGAAGCACAAAAGTCCAGCATTTTCCACCCAGTATTTGCCCCAGTGCGTTCACAGCCCATAGCAGGACCTTGGCCGTTCAGTGCGTTGAGCACGAGACGAGGTTCTTGTCACGATGCCCCTCAAAGAGCAGATCAGAAGGTGCCGGGTCCACTTTGCCCCTCTGCATCGAGCCTTGCACTTGGCTGCCGCAGCCTCTTCTCAATTAATTCCCTGTAATTGGTGTCTGCTACGGCTCTAACTGTGACCCTTTAGCCTTACCTGCTGCATAACACTGCTTATTGTTATGTGCTGGAGATACATGTATATATATATAAACTTCCCATCAAAATCTTCCATTTGGAAGGGAAGATGTGTGATAAGGACTTTCAATACTTGTGCTATCTTTGTTATCTTTTCTGGCTGACAATAGAACCTGAATTATCATAAAAATGCACTGTAAGTTTTTATTTTATGTGATGAGCATCTGTACAAGAGAAAGAACAAACAACAATTACCTACCTGACTTTCTCTCTATTTTTTTTAAGCCATAATTATCATGGATAAGAGTGCAAATCGTTCAACTCTTCTTAGAGTGACACAACTTTATACTAGGAGCATAAACTCATCAACGTAATTCTGATGCTTTAGGGTCTTTGTTGTGAGAAATGAGAAACCCTGTGGTCTCACCCTAAAGAACATTAAAAAAACATTACTGGCAGGAAATTGAAAAAGTAATATATGTCTGAATGAATGTGACAACTTTTTTCTGATAGAGCAGATAGATAAATGTCACATACAAGTTTCAAAATACATTTAATTTTGCCACCACAATGGATATTCTCTTCATAAAATATATATGAATCAGGTTTGAATCATAAAACTTGACTGTGATAAACAAATGCATTTTTGATAACTTCTTTTTATTTATTTATTTTTTTTTAGATACTCATTTTTTGGGGAGGTTATTTGTTGTTTACACATCTTTATGTTTTCATTTTGGAGCGAGGCAAATTTTACGCACCTCGAGCCTGAATGAACGTTCCTTTTAATCTGAGAAATTGGGTTGCTTTTCTCGTCTTTTGGAAGAGAGAACAAGGGAAGGAGGAAGACATGAGGAGGATGAAACAAAAGCCTGCAAGCCAAAAGCAGACCATGACAGTGCAGGATACAAATTAGCTTGAAACTGTTCAGAATGAAAAAAATAAACCCTTAGGGCTGCACCTAGAGCCCAACATGGACTTGTGCAGGGAGCGTTACATTCAGGTCACTAGATTTACTTTGGAATTTTACCAGTAGAAAAGCGACCAGAAAAAGGCCTGGGAATATTACCCAAGTGCAGCTGTAAACTGAAATGGAGTCAAAAGACAATTGCAATTATTACCAATGTATGAGAAGCCAAAGGATGACATTTGGCTAATGAATATGACATGGCACTTGGCATCAGACCCATGGCTCTGCTAGCACTAGCATTTCAGTTATTCGGTTTGCTCCTGACACACAAGATCTGTGGCATGATCCATGGCAGGTTTCTTGACCTGATATTAGTAAAATGAAAAGAATTACAGCTATTCTGTGTAGCAGGATCAGATATGCTTGTATACTAATGACTTTGCTGGAATGGAGACCCATTGGCTCCAGCTCCAAACAATAAATATGTTCCTAGTCCATCATAAATTCTTCAGTGTCACTCTTTGGGGATATTGTGCTATCTTGGTAATTAATAGCATTCCTTTTCTGCCTGGCCACTTCCTCCAAACTTATTGGCAATATTTCGGTATCTTGAAGCATTCAGAAGCATCAAAGAGCTTTCATCTTCTGCTGCGTTTTACTGTGCCTTGTTGTAAGCAGGAAGAAATATTGATACGCTTTCAAGGACCGTTAATATATTCAGCTCTGTCTTAGAAATGAGCGCACTTGCTTGAGTTATAAAATTGAAAATCTGCTATTACCCACAATTAAAATGTTCCCTGTACGAATTATACCGTGGCATTTGCACTTCACTCATCCTCTGCTGCTGTAATTCACGTTCACCAGGGAATCCTCTCGCTGTTGCTCCAGGATTTAGTAAGAGCTTTACTGAGATAATATCGAGACTTCATTGTTTTTTTAAAAAAAAATGCATTACAAGGACGTTTGTAAGAACAATATGCATTTTTGACAGTATTTAAAACCAAATTACATCACTCTTTCCAACTTCCATATAAGTTTTGCCCTTCTTGCAGAAGTTTCTCCCACTTTTATTCTTACTAACTGATATCACGCTCCATTAACTGGTATCAGACTATGCAAAAAAGACAAAGGCTGAATGAAGGAAGTGGTATTTGGCCGTCCTTGCTGGTTGTTTAGAATTATCATATCCTAACCAGAAGCACCTCGTTTAAGTATATTGGCAGTTTATGTACTAGAGCTGGGATTATCTCAGATCCCGCTGTTTTTACTAAAAAAAATCACAGTTACTTATATGTAAATCAGCCTTTAATGAAGTTGATAATTATACTGCGAGTGGAACAAGCATCATAAAATGCACTCTCTCCTGACATCTACACGTTTGAAAGCCACTTAGTCAGTTTTAACAGCCGGTTTTCGAGTATTCCTTTGGTTAGCAGCATCTTGAGTATATAATCATAGATCAGTAGCCTTGAGAGAGACTCAAAGCAGCACCCAGATGTATTTTGACCTGTGGATGTGGAGCAGATGGCTGCATCCCACGTTAATACTATCCCGGGAAAATATTTTGTCCTGAGAGAGGTGCTAGGACCAATCATAGGTGGTTGATCCCATCCTATACATTAAGTGTCTATATTCCACACCTGATTATTACAACCGTGATTTGTATCAGTTTGTGGCCACAAGAGCAGAATTTTGAGTCGAGCTGTTAAGATGTGAGCAGCAAAACGCCTTTCTTTGCCGTCTATCCGTCAGCTCGGGTGAAATGGATTACTGATCCGTTTGATAGGATGAGATCCCTCAGCCCCTGCGCTTTCAAGCAGTGAAGCATATGCTCTTACTACTAGGATGCAAGAAAAGAACCAACTAAGGGTATTTTCAGCGAGATAACCACCTTGGATATAAGAGAGACCTACGTTGGTGGGGTATCTCTTCCTGATAACTCTACGTTGGCTTCAGAAAAATTTCTTAAGGTTCCCAGCAGAGAGATAAACAGTTTGTGTGCCAACACATCGCTGAATGGAAGACTGAAATTTAGTGACTTTCCCAAGCTGTAGCGATGGGCAGAGAGGAGCACTGGATGGCAGAGCCCATTGCCACCTCCTGTCCCCTTAGGTCGGAATGGACCACGCTGTGCTTGAAGCCTGTCCTTGCAGACCGTGATTTCACGTCACTGGAAATGAACGATGAAGAAATTGGAAAAATCCAATTTGCTTTCAGTCTTGGAACCATACCTTATTTCACAAGATAGAGTTAAGGCTGGTATGGTAAATTTTCAAGGAAAGCATTGAAATGAACATTTAATTGCCTCTCTTTACGAGCTGTGTGCCAAAGGGAGGTTATATTTGTGGTCAGAAAGGTTTTTTTTTATCTTGTTGTTTTATTTTTTTCCTGGAGATTCAGATCTAGAAGCGTGGAGTCATTACTATTTTCTACTCAAGAAACTTCGTATTTAGGTTCTCCATTAGCTTCTCCATTTAGATTCTTCCACTTTCTGTGAAATGATTTTTTCCTCCTTCTGCGAACTTCCATGTAATTCTGCTGCATTACAACCAAATTCCATAGTGCTTTCTGTAGAGATGATCCACAAGCGCAAGGTAATCCAAAATGATTTATTTTATCATGACGATACTGGTGATTTGTGCTGTGGTTCGTTCTCAGTAGTCTGAAGATCTGTTGTTGAGACAAAGCCTGCTCTGAAAGGGTTTACATCCACCTTGGTCTTGAGCTCAAGAGCTTCACTAGACTATCACTCAAAACTTAAAAATAATAATTAATACTATCAAGAGTTTTACCTCTTATTTGCCACAAGTCCAGGTCATCCCAACTTGTAAAAATGTCAGTGGATGCAGGATGGCTTTGTGTCTCAGACAATGTCATGATGCTGACGTGCGAAGTTATCACTTCATCGTTTTTCTAATTTTCATCTTCTCAATAATATTGAAACAAATACTGTATCATTGATAAGCACCAGGAACAATATATGGAAAAATGTGGTTTTGTAACACCAATAATCAAGCATTGTTGCTGCTGGTTGGTTGCAATATCTTTTAGCCTGTTGGTACGGAATTTTGGCTAAACAGGAAATGATCGAATGAATCAAAATGACTAACTAAGTCCATCTTTAAAAGTTCCAGGTTGAGAAATATGATGATTTGTGGTAAACATTTCATATTTTGTCTAATGTATTTAATTTGATAGTGAGAAGATGAGAGTAGATCAGTTTCTGATGGAAAAGTGTGCAAGGGAAAAAAAAGCAAAAAATATCACCTATCGGCTCTGAATTGGTATTCTGAAAAGAGAAGTCAAGGCTAGAATAAAATGTTTTCAAGCTCTTGAAGTCATTTGTCCAGCGTAGTTTTCTATTTCCTAAGACGAATCTAGACTTCACCGATAAAAATTAAAAATCAAAAGAACTTTTTGTAGGTTCATGACTGATATATTTTATTAAATACTATACTATATGTAATATTAATGCTATCTATGGCATTTATATATATATATATATATATAAAAGTACATATATAGTATTTAATGGAAATATTTTTCAACAATGGCGTTGTAAGATAAAGCAGTGACTCTGCTTTTGAAGGCGGTTAAGAGCAGTTGCTTGTCTATATATTATTGCACCCAAGAGGCTTCCCTTGTGCCAAATTAATGACACAAAATAATGGTACAGTTTGCCGATGCCGTGTATGCTCATCCTTCAGCATCCTTGAGAATTATTATTTCAGAAGGGGGATTGTGACTATGAGATGCTTGATAATAACTTGAGGCTGAAATCTGCAGAAAATCCAACGAGACGACTGCCTCTTTTCAGTGAGCTTGGTCAAGAGTTGGTTCTTACCTCCTACGGGCTACTGGGAAAACCACAAGTGCTGGAATTAATATTTATTAAAATATTTTCATTGTAATTAAATTCATCTTGGTGGCTCAACTGCCTTTTATTTACTTCCTGATAAAATTCACGACTTTTTCTTCTCACAAGTATTTACGGAAAGAAAGGATGCCAAGATGACACGTGCAAAAATGTATTTGTATATGTGTATCTGCAGAGTCATCATCCATCAAAAAATTTTAACTAATGAACATTTTCATAAGGGTCTACCCAGTTGGCTTTCCGACGTGCTCAACACCCATAAGTCTAATTAAAGTTAACAGATGCTTTGCTCATCTCAGAGAACTGTGGCCTTTAAGGGTCCTTACGTCTACCTTAATTCTTGACTTTACAAGGAAGCCAATTCTGGTAAGTAAATTGCTTGGAGAGAACAGTTCGGCAGACGCTCTACATAATTTTAATCTTTAATTTGGTAGTTACATATCTTTAGCTTGTTTTCAATGAGAAAATGTCATGTCGTGTTATTCAGGATGTTTGATGAAAGGAGACGTTCTTTTCCTGACTGTATACATGTCTCTTCTAACAGAACATAACAGTATTAGTTTGAGAAGCATTTCAGCACAGCACTCCTACAGCAGTGACAAATAAAGTCCTGTATATTTTGATGTTACTATGCAAACATTATTTCCTAAAAAATAAAACACAGAGAAAGTCAGGTGTAATGTCAGACTCAGTGTTCCATTATGATGCTTACAGAGAGATATATGAGCAATACTTAACCTTGAAAATTATAATTCCTTACATGAAATGGCAATTCAGAAATACAGTTTCATAGGTGCCTGGTTCTTGTACCGTTATTTGATGCGCTGTTGTTTTAACAGCGTTTGTTTGTCCCATTTTTTTTCAGTTCTCATGGGGAAATATAGTGCAGCAAAGCAAATTTACTAATTTTGCATAAATTCCTGTCTTTCTTACCCCAGAAAACATTTACCCCAGGCAGCCATAGCCTCCTATTGACTTGAGCTTTAAGAGCTGTATTGTTGCTGTCCCACAGAACCAGAAAAAATACCATGTATTGAAGAAGTAGTCTGTAAATGGAGCTTATAGTTCATATTTCCAGTGCGTAGATTGGTAATGTGTAGAGCACAATGAGTATATACAGGTAGGTTTATTGATACTGGTAGATAATAGAATATATATATACTTTGAGTGTATGTATATATATGCTTATAGTTTAATAGGTGGCCCAAAGCGGGCCAAAACCTCCTTGAAGAAGGTAAAGGGGAATGTGCTCGGGAATGCTGATCCCGCTCCCAAAAGCAGGTGTGGGAAAGCGGAGGCCTTTCCCAGCTCGAGCGGAGCATGAGCCCCGTTCCGTAACCTCGTGCAGATGGTGGGAAACAGCGAGCAATTTCATCCCCGATGGCCACTGTTACCTGCAAACTGTGCGAAAAATACACAGCGTCTAGCGTCAAGGCTAGGAAAAATTATATCCTGTGAAGTGTTTGTGTGCTTAAAAGCTGCTCTACTTTAGGTAATGCTCTAGGATCTGTTCACCATCAATTTGGGGGGTTTATTCTATATTATTATTGGCCGTCTCTCCTTCCTGACACCAGACTAGCAATTGGCGCTACTTAAGTGTAAGGCTTTCATGCATTGTCTGTTCGTCGTTTTAGATGTTAAATTAGTTTATGTGCATATGGTGGTTTGTCTTATTTGCTGAACAGTTAACCCTATTGCTCTTTTTACATTTTTCCCTGTTTTTTTTTTTTATATTGTTTTTCTGTTGTTCAGAATCCAATAATTAACCTTTCATATTTAAAGGACTGTAACTGTCCTTTCAAAGAAGTTCATTTTGATGATGCTGTTGGGGGGGAAAAAAATCCTTTTAATACTTGATTTTTTTTTTCTGAAGAAATGGCAATATTTGCTTCATGTTGGAGTTGGTTGACAGAAGAAACAACCCACTGCAGTCAATGTCGTTGATTTTACTTTTTCACAGCGGAAACAAAAACAGATGTTGAACCACTCATTTGGCTATGTAACCGTGCAAGGAGTGGCTTTCACTTCAACCTAACCAGATCTAGGGGATTCTCTAGCTGGGCTTTAGGGATACTGCTCATGGACATTGCTGAGACGCTGGGAGATTGGGATTTTATTCCCTGCACAGTCTGGAATTTGGCCTGCACGTTAATTGTGTGCTTATTCCTTCGCTGCAGATGAATGTACAGCTTATTAGAATATGTAAGTGCACAGATGGTGGGTAGGAGATCAAAAAAATTCACTTCGCTTGCACGCCAACCCTTACAACCTTATTTCACAGGAATAGCACGTAATCACCAAAGTTGTCTTGGCAATAGCAGACTCAGGTTGGAAGATTTTTAGAGGCTTGATCTGCGATGTCTTTTGAAATCCCGGGCAGCTAAAATGGCATTAACAGATTAAACTGTGTAAAACAATCAAATGCTCTTTAAAAACCACCCTAAGTTTCCTTTGAAGGTAGAAGTAAGCAACCGATCCATGGAATTTATTTAACATTGGCACGCATAGAAAAGCAAAGTAACATCTGTAAAAACTGCTCTCTGAAGATGCATTTGATGTGTCTTTTAATGAGCAAAAATGCAAGAATCATCCTGAATACTTGACGTGAAAATTTGACTCATCAGGTCTTTTGGTTGTACTCTGCCCCACGCACAGGGCCAGGACTAAGGAAGCCAAGATCTGAATTACCACAAAAAATTTCACTTGAAATCTTGATTTTACATTTCTGCTACATTTTGTGCCTACATGTGGGACCTGTCCTTCAGCCCTATACAAGCAGATGTAGATTATTTTAATCCACTGTGCTCTGTGGATTAATGTGCCCAGCTCCATCAGAGGTTTGGAGCATGTTCAAAGGAGGTTCCTTGAGTTAACCCTGTGAGATATAAAAGGAAGGGTAAAACACACACACAGCTCAAAAAATAATTAAAAACTCCTTTCTAATGATGCTTTTGTAGTATGGAGAATTGTCGGGCTGTGCTTGTTGTCTCACGAATGTGCTGGACATGGTGGAATCGTTTAGAAGTTGGAGTCCAGCTCTCGTCACGGTGAAAAGCTTCTTGCGCTGTCTCTGTTTTCCAGCAAAATCAAAGAGGCCACACACCGCTTTCTGGCTTTGAACCCAAGTGACCTGTTCAAGATTATAGCCGCCTACCTTGGTTCTCTTTTTCTCCAGTTTTTATTGGATAAGTCTCTGTCGTGTGCTCTTCCTGAACCACGCTGGAGTATTATCTGAAATAGCACCAGCTGCAAAATGCCTTAATTCTCCAGAAATGTGCGTGTATTAAAAGCAGAAATTGCATTTTATAAGCTGCCATCATTACAAAGCTGAGCATTTTGAATGTGAGAACTTTCCTAGTCTAGTTGTTCAGATATTTGGAAACAGATACAGAAACCTGCCCCTGGGTTAAGCAGTATCAAAGATATATGCCCTAAAAAGCATTCCTGTTGGTTAAACATGGACAGGCAACTTTCATTTTTTTTTTACCACACAAGATTTTGCTTCATTTTAGCATAAAGTTTGGTATAAAACCTAAAGTTTTACAGAGTGGGGAAGCTATTTCCCATTGAGGTTTACCCCTGGCTCCTATGGGAACACTGAATTCCTTCAAGTATTTGTGCATTTGTTGTTGTGGACTCTCTTTTACAGCAATGTGCTGTCCCTGCTCTAGCTCTGGCTCTGTGCATGCACCATATGCCACGTCCGGAGTGGTATGTGACACACATTAATGTATAGAGATAGCCTTCTGCTGCTGACCTTACAAACTGTCCGCTTCAGCACTGTCATTCCGTAAGATGTCCCAACGCAGGCCCAGAAATGCATTTTAAATGTGGATGCAAACATTTCTATTACTGATAACACCAGCACAGCATTTTTTTGCTTTGCTGGGATTAGGACCTTGAGAGTTGAAGATATAGGCTTAGGAATGACACTCCAAGGTTGTGTCCTTTACTGACACGGTAGAGCAAGGAGAGCCCTTTGCTCCGTTTCTGCTGATAAAGTTGAGGAGGATTATTCCATTTGTTTGGTGACATGCATTAGAAGTGAAGGAATATGTTTGTGACCAATACATATTTCAGGCGAGGAGCACTGGGAGGAATTAACGTGCTGTACCAGGGGCAAGTTACGTTTAATTCGTGACTAAAGTCTGAATTTAGGGAGTGAAATCTAATAATGCCTCCGTCGTCCACTGATCTTTTCACCAAGCAGCTACTTTAGAGCTAATTTCACATTGTACTGTGCATTTCTCATTGATAAGAGTATAAATTAATAGCTGAAATCAATAGGGATTGCATGTTTTTATTTGGAGACGGATTTCCCTTCAAGTTCCAGCAAAAACACTTTAGCCTGATTTACTGAGGAAGTGAGTCTCATGAACAGCACTGTCCATCCATCTCGCTCTCTCTGTCCATCACTCTCTACCATGCCTAATGACTTTGAACCAATCGTCCCATTTCAGTGAAATTTATCACGAATAAAGAAATTTAAAAGATAATAAGTTCCTAAATTGAACGAGAAGCAGCAGATGGATTGAGGAAAACTGCTCTGTTAATATTCCTGCTGAGGAAGAAGAGGGAGAAATCAGCCATAATCCATGCAAAAAGGTCCAGACTGGTCAAAATATGTGATAAAGGACAGGAGGGAACTGGGAGTACATCAATGGGGACATTGCAGGGCGGTGGATGTTGAACGTGACAAAAAAGGGAACTAACGGCTCTGAGAGGGAAACCGGGAGGTTTTGCAATGGGATGGAGGTTTTCTTGGGCTGTTGTGACGATAGAGAAAATCAGAGGAGACGCAGTGAGCAAAATGAGATTACTGCAACGGGAAGGATAAAAGAACGCAAAGCAGATCTCTCTGACCCCAGCTTTATTCACTGAAGTTGTTCAAAATAATTGGGTTTATTCACAAATTTCCCCAGAAGTTCATTTCAGATGCTCTCGTACTTGCAGGAAGGGCCTTCCAACAGTAACTTCCTTCGATCTAGTCATAATTCAATGAGAATCTTCCTTAACAGTATGATGGACCCGTATTCTAGTATTAGCTTTAAACAGGCATTTTCACACTTTAGGAAATCCCTTTATCCTCAAGTATCAGAAATGTAACTTTCTGGGACCATTTGCCCCAGAAATGTTAGCAAAAACGTGTTATCTAATATCATCATTCCCGTTTTCTATGCGCTGCTTAGCTGTCATCCGAAATAAGTCACATTTTTATGAGCAGGGGCCGTACCCTGCAAGGCACCAGTATCTCTTTGCTCCTCGCTGAGATCTAAAGCGCCAGGTAGCAGTAAATCAATGACAATTATATAGGTATGCAAACGCTTAAGTTTGATTTAATGTGTGCGAACCGCACGTTTGCGCGTTGTTTCCTGCAGATCATAGGAACGATCCCGCTCATGCCCAACCCCGTGCCCTCCAACCAGGCGGCCGGCGGAGCCCAGGGCCTCCAGGTGCAGCCCATCACCCCGCAGCTGCTGACCAACGCGCAGGGGCAGATCATCGCCACCGTCATCGGCAACCAGATCCTGCCCGTGATCAACACCCAGGGAATCACGCTGTCCCCGCTCAAGCCAGGCCAGCAGGTAACGTGTCCCCAAAGGCTGCAAAACCCAATGCACAAGAGAAGCAGCGCCTGCTCCTCGCTGACTCTCACTCCTCTGAAAACCTTATTTTTCTGTTTTCACTAGCAAAAGCTGTATAATTTGTATGTAATTATAATATAATGTGAGATAAATAGTTGTCCTGTGGGGCTTTTTCTTTGAAGGTATGCAGGGTGAGCTAGAAATTTTCTCTTAACTTTTATCTCTGAGATAGGAGTGTGAAATAAGCAAGACCTTATGGCCCATAAAGTTCCCTCCTTGGTTATTGGTCACCCAGAAAACAAAAATAAATGGAACTACCAGCCTCCTTCACTGGAAAAAAAGGGAAGTGTTGGTGCACATTTGCACAAACAGAACAAATTTTTCGACAAATTTAGACTATTCAATGGAAGCATGAGGTGGTTCACAAACCTCAGGTCTGAAGCAATTCGCTAAGGTCTGAGTAGATTTTTGTAGATCTTTTTGCAGCACTCGAGTCAAATTAGTTAGTGTTGTCTGCATCTGTAGAGCAAGGAATCGCAATGCTACCTTTTTTCTCTGCAAGAGAGGAAATCGAGGATGGAAAAGACAACAAATGCGATTGCCAAAAAGGCACTTATGAAAGTGTCACTCACTGAAACGTTCCACTTTTAGCATTTCTATTGCTGCTACTACTTGTTTGCTAGTCCTGCCCACACCTCCAATCCTAGTTAGCAGTCTTTTGTAGGCTTGGGTAAATCCCTATTTTTTTTTTTTAATTTTAGATGTCGAGAGCCAGTGGATCTCTAAAGCAAATTTTTTGTCAGTTTTGAAGATCTTTCACATCCAAATAGTTACATTTCCTATTTTTTTTTCCCTTGCCATCCTATCCTCTATGGTATTTAGCAGAGGCATTTTCCAAAGCACTTGGCATTTATCTCCCTCTATTTTCTTTAATGGGAGTAGACTTCTACTCCTGGCAAGTGCTGCACATGCGTGGTTTGAAACAAAGGAACATACATGGAGGGCAAGCTGTGCGTTCTCCAGTGCTAGAAAAGGCTGTCTATGAACTAAAAAATTCAGTAGTTTACGTTTGGGGATTTATTTTTAAGTCAATTACCTAAAGAGATTAGGTCTTTCCCTCTTTTATGGAGGGAAGCTCTCAAAACCTTCTTGAGATCCCATTTGAAACCCATTTAGAGCTAGGGGATTGCAGGAAGGGCTACCAACAGACCCTCCTCACTATTGATCCTTTGGAAACCCATCTAGAAAGCACTTTTGATAGGGGGAAAAAGAATAATACAAACACCATACGAAAGGAATACTCTACATTATCATTTTTTAGGAGCTACAGAAAATTATTTCCGTGTATTTGTACTCCCTCTACTGGCTCTTCTGCTTTTGCTGAAAGCCCCTAGTAATGTCAGAGGAAATTTTGTCATAGATTTCAGCAGAATTGAAGCATGAGAGACGGATCCTTCATAGGGAGAATATTGATGAACATTAAAAAGCAAACGGGATAGTACAATACTGACAGGCAGATCATTTCGAAAGGAAATCTCCTTCTATAAGGAGATTCTGAGTTTCTCTTGCTGTCTGGGTAACAATTTCCCCAAACTATTGTGTTTTGCATATCTAATCCTAAATTCAAAGTCTCATTTTCGGAAGGTCTGAGTGCTGAAACTTGGAACGCTCCCCAAGAATTATTATTGAGTCTGGTGTCCTGCTGCATTTGGTGTCTTGTAACTGGATAAAAGAAAATTCAGAAGGGGGGGAAAAAAAAGTGCAAGGCAATTTGTGGAAAAGTTTAAGAATATTGCAGAGAAATAAATGAGGAAATAAATAATGTTGCGGTTATAGGTGATCTTAGCTTAGCTTCCAACTTTTCATTTCCTTGGAGACTAAATGCTCCAGGAGGAAGGGAGGAAAACAGGTGATTGCAAGTGATGATAGGAGGTTTCTGCTTGCTGGCCCAGTCACAATAACTGAACCTGTTGCTCAGTTGCTAAATAATGTGTTTGTGCTTCCTTTGGGTGCAAAATCTGAAGACTTTAGTGCCTCAGATATTGTCTTTGTCGGTTCCACTTGGATAGGCTACATGAGTGAGTTATTCATACAACTTTTTCAAATTTGACAGGCTAAAATCTTAATGTGCCCTCGTGGAAATGAGTTCCTGCATTGCTTATGTGCAGTGTGAAGCACTGCTTCTTTTTGATTATTGTAAAGCAGATTTTTTTCAATAAGCAGACGTATCTACCACGATACATCTGTGCTTCCCTGATTGCTACCATGTGAGTCACTTAAATGGTTCCTTGTAATGTGAACCATTTTGCACCTATCTATTATGTATATTGCCTGTCACAATGCTCCCTGGGTCCTGCACGTTGTTTTTCATGGTCTCCTGAACTCACCTAGGAAAATCCATGCCTCCTGCTGCAGCGACTTCACCATCCTGCCTTGCTGCCTGCAAAACCATTCAGCAAAGTTTGCTATGAATCCTTTGGGCTCCTCTTGTAGACTCTTTCCTTGCAAAAGGATTTTCTAGTCCCTAATTTTGCATTTCTTTGTTTTTAAAGATCTTTATATGCCATAATAGAAGTGTAGCCTTAACTTCTGTGCTTCCTTTATGCCTTTGAGGAGGGACAAGTTACATGGCTAAAAGCACTTTTTTTTCCCAAGAATAACTCAACTTGTTGTAGCAACTCGTTACCACTGTCATTTTGCTTCCCAATTAGAAACTCTTGTTTTAAGGCGTTCTTCTGTGTCTTTAATGGCACATGCTTAGACCAGCATGACTGACTGAGGAGCTTTACCAGGAACTGGAGTCAAGTTAGATAAGAAGAACCCAGGTGCAAGACGCTGTTGGGATTCAAAACATTCCCATTCGTGAATTCCTTAGGTTAGCTTTCCTAATAATTGGTGTTGTAAAAACTAAGTGTTTGCCCAGAGAACACCAAAGCACCTTTTGCACGTTGTATTATTTTCCAGTGTGCTACTAGCTACCAGAGAGCATTTTCATACATAGTCAGTTCCCTGTCTTTGTTGTCATGGACTATCATGCTCTAAATTAGCTGTTGAAAAGCCATGGACAGTTCCCAGATGAGCCCGTGGTCATTCTCTGCGCATCCGCTTTCCAAATTTCATGCCAGAAGAGTTTCCTTTCTGCAGTCTCATGCTACCACGTGCGGCCTACATCTCATTAGAGCAACTCCGTGCAATCCCTTGTCTTCCTCTTGCCCATTAAAATCCAACCGGCTCTCAATCACTTCCCCTCTGACACGCTCTTATTGCTTTGATGCTGTCTCATTTTATGAAAACTGCATTCCTCTCTCTCTGTATTTGAACACAGCCACTAAATTGTGTTGTCTCAATCCAGCTTGGTTTTTCTTTTTGCTTTTTACAATATCTGACTTTCAGTGGTGAGGGTGAGGATTTTTCTCCTTTCTTTCTCTGTTCTTCTATCATTAGCATTACAGTGATGTTCTTCATATTTCATGTACATTTCCGTGGATACAACTGTAGATTTTGAAAGTCAAGACCATCAGCCTGTCTCTTTTTTGTTACAAGAAGCTACATCAGGTGTTTCCTTGACATAGCAAAGACACTTGACTGGTAACTTAGCTCTCTTCCTGACCAATGCTCTCTATGGTCTCTGCACTTGTAGAGCACAAATATCTCCAAAAAAGTCAATATAACTGCCCCAAACCTTTGGGTACAGGATTATATTATTCCGGTAGTTATTCTGAGGAACTGAGAAAGCAGAGCAGTGTTCACTATAGGAACATTACTCTTCTGAAATATGCAAGATTTATACCTGCAAGGTGTTACCTCTGCCCAGTTTGGGTCCAAGTGCATGGATTTGTGCCTAAGACTGGGTCCTTTTCTGCACAGAGTAGAAGACACATTTGGTTTTTTGTGTTTCCTGGATGTAGTTGAGTTTGCCAAACCAGGTGCTGGGTACCGTACTCGGGCCATAGGGAAAACATTGCGGCAGAAGTGACTGTGGAAGGGATTTGGCATGCAGTGAGCAGATACGCGTAATAACCTGTTCTTTTGATTTGCTGGAAAATTTAAGAAAACTTCTTTCCAGAATTAGGCCTCGTCCTGGAGAATGAGCAGGTTTGAAGGCAGGCTTGCTCCGCCTGGGAATCGAGCATTGGCCATGGGATATCACGGCCCTTGCTCAAAAACAAATATCTGACATATTAGGAAATATAGTTCGAGCAGAGGGCTCAGCCTGCAGGAAGAATGGGGACATGAAAAACCTACACTACCGGTTCTGCAAGGCATCGTGGTGGAGTTTCCGAGTGTTTTAGAATGTGATTTTACATCAAAATCTTATTTTTCAACACTTTCCATGGCTTTCGGTCCTTAGTAGCCCTGGTGTCTGTATTGCACAGGAAGCGTTAGCTGACATTGGAAAAAAAAATAATCGTAATTCTGTATTTGTATTGTAAAAGGGATGACTTGAGATGTATTTTCTTGCACCTTGTGCCACCCCTCTTAGTTTCATCTGTTGCGACCCCTTTGTTATACTTGTCTTTTTCACCTCTGTCTTCCCTAAGTCCTTGTTTCTCCTCATCTCAAGATTCCTTTTGCACTGAATCCTAGAAAAGTAGGACTGAAAACGACCCGAAAAGGTCATGTAGTCCATCCCCTCCCCCTAGGCAGGATCAACTGTCCCTACATCATCCTTGATAGATGTTTGTCTAACTGGTTCTTAAAAACCCCCAGTGATGGAGATTCCCTAACATCCCTAGGCAACCTGGGCCACTCTCCTTAACATTTGAGAGGTTTTTGTAATGCCTGACCTAAGCCTCTCTTCCTGCAATTTCAAGCCATTACTTTCTTCTCTCTTCCATTAGGGCCATCTTTTTGCCCTTGTGGTTTGTCCAGGCTCGCTATAAAATCAGTTACAATTCTGTTTTCGTAAAAGACATCCTTCTCCCAAAAGTTTCTTCCCTGTTTCCACGTAGTTGCTCTCTCTTTCCTTGGCTTATGCAAAATGTCTTTCTATTCTATCACTCTCCTGTGACTTTCTGGATGCAGGTAACAACATCCTCGGTTTCATAAGCAGGTTTTACTACAGGTTTCCAGTCAATCATCCCAGGGGTAGGAATATACTACATACATAATTTAAGACCAAAATTCAGTTTTGCAGACCTAATTCGTTCTTCACCTTAGCAAATATCAGTCAAGGCTACCTTCATTGTTGGCAGCAGCATGTAAAACTGAAGTAAAAGAGATAAGAATCAGCCCCTTTGCATTTGCCAGCTTAATCTTGAAAAGTATTAGGGTCCATTTTATTTTTCCCATATTCATCCCATACATTCCCGCTAGACACCGATCGGAGTTGCATCCAGTCATCCTTCTCCTATATCCACCTCCATAGAATGGCACTTACAGCAACGGCTTCTGCAATTTCTGTGCCTCCTTCTGTCTTTGGATGGCAAATGTGCAATAGTCATAAATATAATTCATCGCGTACGTGTCCAAAATTGGGGAGAAGTCAGCTATTGCAAGTTTGAATTGGTTCTGTCATGCAGAATCTAATTCATAATCTAATCGTTGCTTCTCCTTAAGGCTATTTCTGGAGTGGAAATTATAGTGGATGAAAAGAGACAGAGTATTTTAATGCAATCTCGTGTCATAGATAACCACCCTTGTTCTTTAAGCAGGACATTTACAGCTTAACCATCATGTCTGTAAAACAGGGGGTGTGCTGGAGATTACGTAGCGATGTGAAGATACCATCCACCTTCCCTCCCTGGTCAGTCTTTAAGGTGACATTTCTGCTTCTGCAACCCCCAGCAACTCAGGTGCTTCGAGGAAGCGTCAGATTTAGCGCGTATTTGCTCACGAGTTGATCTTTGCAGGGACAGGATATCCATTGCAGCCTGAGCGCCTTGAATTTACTACCCACGTCATACATGATCGTGTGTTTCTGCCTGGGAAACACTCATGGGAAATAACATGGAATCATAAAAAATTAAGGCGGGGGGTCAGGGTTCGAGAGATTATCCAGGCCACCCTGCTGTTCGCAGGCTCTACCAATATTTGGCTAACTTCCTGCTAAAAATCTTCTCCTCTCCTAGGTATTCTGCAGCCTCTCCCAGAAATTTATACCAGTGGTTCCCTCCCATGTTAACAAGCGTTTCTCAGCATCTAATCCGGATCTTTCGAGTTGTTGTGCCTCCTCCTGTCCATGCAGGGATGAAAAAACAGGCTCATTCTCTCCCCTTTTCATTAGCCTTCCCTGTATTTGAGATGGGTGTCACATCGCACTCAACTTTCCCTTCTGGAAATCACATATAAATTCATTCTAGATGAATGCAAATTTCAGACAACTCCTAGGCGTTCGTTCACCCTAATTATTCTCCTTCGCTTGGTGACCTGTTGATAACTCCCCTCTCGGTTTTGGTCTCTATTTTTGCCTTCGTTCTGCAGTAGTTTCATTTAAGCTCCGTTTCCTTGGCTTATGAAGAATGTCATGCAAGGGAGCGTCAGGAGACTTGTAAAGTCAAACCACCTACTGCTTTTCCCCTGTCCGCAAGGCCAATTACCCTGTCTTGGAGGGAGATCAGATTGGTTTGACACAGTTTGTTCCTAACAATCCTTGTTGTCTGTTACTACCTTGTTTTTCTTGCGGGTGCTTAAAAACTGCTTGATTATTTTTGTCAGTACTTTTCCAAGGGGTTGAAGTTGACTGGTCTGTAATTTTGCAGCTCTTTCTTTTTAAAGATAGCCAGTGCGTTTGCTCTTCTGTCGTCGTTTGATACCTTAGCTGTGCCCGCACTAACATCTTTAAGACAGTTCCAACCAGTCTGAAAGCAGCCAACCCAGCTAAATATATATAAATACATATAAATATATATAACCTTTTCCAGAGAATATGTCCAATAATAGACTGAAGCTCCAAACCTTCCTTTGGGGCATGGAAGGCCGTTGCTGCATAAATTGGCATCATAATTAAAGGGTACCTCAAAACGGCTAGTTTTGTTTTGTATTATATAATTCCATGTGGGAAGTAATGGAAGGAGGAGTGGTAATTTTTCTCCAGTCTTAAGCAGATCCGTAACAGGAATAATGTCATTAAAATTGTTTCGTGTATTCCACAGAAAAGTGTCATTTTGCATGTGATCAGATATATTATCTAAGGTTGCAGCAGACTAAAAGAAGCCGGTACAAAACTAAGATCTTCATTCTCCATAAGGATTGCTCTTCAAATTTGTAGGCAGTTTTGTGTAAAAATCAGTAGCAGAGAATGAGCTTAGTTTTTAAGTCCACGTGAAAGTTCATTATGGGCAAAAAGGGATTAATAGTTCCTTCTTTTCCCCTAAAGAAAAACCAAAGGCTCTATAGTATTGTAGAATTGATAAAACTAGATTCAAATATAGCAGTGTATCATTTGCATCTACAATTACTTGCTAGACTTCTTAGGTGTGTTTTACTTGCCCAATAGTCAAGTGTGGGGCTCAGAAGTTTCTGTGTGTGCGCTAGGAAAGGACAATTTGTGGATTGAGAAGGAAGATTCCAACATACGGATTTGGTTACTCGATCCAATGTACTAAAGCAAATAATCCCTCTCTTCTAGTCTTCTCTCCTGTCTTCTGCTCCCCAATCCTGCTCTTCTTGGCCCTGCTCCTGCAGTAGGAAAGGGCCTCTCTGAAACAACGTTGATTTATATGAGAATCTAGGTAGGAAGTAAAGGGCTGACTACAATAGTCAGAAAACAGGTAAGGATTTTTTAAATCAGTGCAGCTAGGAATGTCAGAGATCTCCCATCACTCATTACAAACAAGTATTTAGTTGGTAACTAGATTAACTGAGCAAAAATGGGAAGTCAGAGCGTGAGGCAGTCCAGATTGCTCCTATTCTAGCCCTCCGTCATCTCAACTGAGTCTGTGGGGTTTTACGTTCCTCTGGGCTTCGTTCCCTGGAAGGAGAAGGGTGAGCTGGTGCATTAAAAGTTTCTTATTACTGCCTCGTATTCTAAATACCTATTTTTACATTTCAACATATAGCTCCACCAGCCCTCCCAGACGCAAGTGGGACAAGCAGCCTCACAACCCAATCTCCTGCATTTGGCTCACAATCAAGCATCTTTGTCTCAAAGCCCCGTGCGTCAGGCTTCCTCTTCTTCCTCCTCATCCTCCTCCTCTTCAGCTTTGAGTGTTGGCCAGTTAGTCAGCAGTAAGTATTGCTCCCTGGCTCTCCTTCCTTCTCCCTCTGTTTGTCCTCGTCACCGCTGAGTTTCCTGATCTACCTTCCCTCCTTTTTTATTTTTGTTTTCCCATATGATAGATTGTTTATTGTTAATTGCGCTTGCCAATAAGGACTGATCAGAGCCATGGTGGATGGGTCTAAGGGTAAACATGAGTTGAGAAATGGCAATCAAAACTATCACTATCAGTCTAGTATTAGCTTAGATCTCTACACAGCAATAAAAACAGGTTAAAAAGTAAAAGAAGAATTAATAGTTTTTGCAAACTGCAAAAATGTGTATACATTGGGTGATTTTGTTCAAAGATACTGCATGTACTTTTTCAAGTAAAAAAGAAATAGTGTAGCAGATGCCATACTGAGGATGTAAAATATAGGAGTGAGGCAAACGTATGAAGGGTTTAGAAAAACTGTCTTGCAAAAGATTTGAAAAAAATCTTGTTTGGATTACTTGAGAGATTCCTTACATGGGGAAATGACTAGCAGAGGGATAGTGGTAAAATTATGCTGGTATAACTCCCAGTGTGAATATTTGTATTCTGGAATCAAAACATCCACATGAGTAGCTGTAAGTACATAAAATATAGAGAGATATAATTATGCTGATATAAACATACTGCTGTTGCTCTGCCAGTAAATCATCTCGTGTAGACAAGCTGGTAGCAAGGCAAATAAGATGCTACATGTTAAAAAAAAATACATAAAGTTACCCCTTGCCTGTGTGGGAAAATTGACTAACATATCTAGCGTCTAGAATAAGTTACTTCTCAATTGCGGGTCCAGAATAGCCTCCCTCGTGGCCATTCTGATTCAAAAAAAAAAAAAATCAGAATAATTGTTGAGGGGTACTTTATCCCACAATAGTTATTCCAGTCCATTTCCCCGCGTAGATAAGATCGCTCCACAGTAAACGCAACATGGAAGAAGCCTTTTTAAGTTTACAAGGTAAATCAGTCAAAAATCAGGAGGTGCTAGGCAAGAGCTGCTTATGCAGCAGCATTCAGCTCCTCTTTGAACATGTATTTTATGATGTTGATATATGTTGTGATTAAAATCACACGCTATTTTTTCCCTGTGCTTCATTGAGTTTGTTCCCAATAGATTTGCTCTAAAGATGAAATCAGACTTATGTCCCAGGATTTCTTCCCTGCCGGATTCCCTAAGCTCCTTCCAAATTTCTGTAACATTTGGGACAAGGAATGGGAGAAGGGCGAAGGATGGTCTTGGTTCAGGCAGCAGAGAGCTGAGAAACTGGAGCTTTCTGCCGTATAATTTCAGTGCAATGTCCCTCAAGTAACTTAAAACATATTTTTCCCAAGTGCTCCTTCAATATCCATCTTGGATTTTAATTTACAGAAGACCCTGGCGTTCGTAGTTACTATCCCAAGTGCACTTCCACTGCTGAGGCCTATAAAACACCATTTAAAGCCACAGTCTAATAATCATTTCCTACTTGACCTAGGCGGGGTGTCCAAAAATGCTTTTTTTTTCCTTTGTGTCTGTCAGCTTCTGGGTGAATGAGAAGAGGAAGACTCTCATCTCATAGAAACACAGGAAAATAAATTAAGATGTTAAAAAAAAAATAGAAAAGCTGGAGAGGAAATTAATAACTTTGGTGAAGAGCTTTAGCGGAGACCTTCACCCTTCCTTCCTTCGCATCCGTCCTTTCCGTGTTCCTTCACCCTTCAGCCCTTTTCCTTCAGTCCGATGTCCCTCAATTCCTCTTCCCATATAAGTTCTTCTCCATCTCCCAATTGGATTCTGTCCCCAGATTTATGAGACCCTCTCAGTGCTTCTTTAACCTGCATTTTTGTCCGATAAGCCCTGTCGTCATCTTCTACCTTGTTTTATTTTCCTTGCTGCCGCCTCTCTTGCCCCATTTTCCCTCCTCTACCCCAGTGATTCTTTCTGTCCTTCTCTGCACAGTCAGTCCCTCCCTTCCTCTACTCCAAGCTGAAATTCCTGCTACTTTTTAGGAGCTTGAACTTCCTGGAGGCAGATTTTTGCTTTCCCTTGCTCAAAACAGGAGATCAGCTCGCTTAAATCAGAAGGTGGGGAACTTAGAGCAAAAAAATAGTTTTCATACAGTTCGACAGAGGAATGTCTCATGGTTGGGAATTCACAGGCCCCTGGATCTTAAGAGCATTCTGAAAAAGAATGGATATCTATAGAGATACACTAAAAAAAAAAAAAAAAGTGTCAAGAATTAATAGGCAAAAAGGTTCTGGAAGTGATATCTACATTTATGTATCAGGGCTTCATCCAGGACCTCATTGTTTGAGACCAGCAAAGTAATTGGTGCACTGGGCAAATCCGCTTTTTCTCTGCCAATTGCATGGAGTTCTCACAGAGTCAGAAACTAAATATTCATCTCAATGATCCTTGATATTCGTCCAGCGTATTTCTAATGGCATTTACTCAAGAGAAATTGCAGGAAGTGCTGAACGTGTAAGTCTGCTTAAGATTGCATGTAAGATGCTGTTGCTGCAGGACACAAGGAGCAACAGCAATGCTGCTTTCTAGTAATACGAAAAGAGCCTACAAAAAGAATAAAATCCAGTTAGGCCAGTAAGGAAAGATCAAACCGTATATAACGCTTTCCTGTATTCCAGGAACCATTGCTAAATATAGTAAGGTTCAGGTGAACCAGGCATATTTATGTGCTTATAAGGAGGAAGACTGGCACATTGCTTTGAGGAATGTAACCTCAGTAATTTAATAATTATCGAGGGGAAGGAAGGTTCTGCCACACTTGCTCAGAGAGACTCTCTCTACAAGTAGCTGCCTGACATCAGTGAAAGTACTGAAATCCTGTGTAAAAAGGGACAGAACTGGGTCTTAGTAGCTTTAGAGTTCCACGTTTCTTCTCTTTTATTCTAGGTTCTAGATTGGATAAGGAATGGTTGAAGACCGGATAGGAACGAAAGGATAAGCATCCTTTCATTTTAGGTTCTTTGATTTTTAGATTCTAGAAAATCGTGTTTATGATTGTGTTCTCTTTTCTTCCTTTACTCTTCTTCACTCAATCCTACGTTATCATTTCTCCTTTTTCATGTCTCATTTCCCTTCTCAAATGCATCCCTTCCATTCCCATTCCCATCATATGTTCTCTTCATGGAAATCACTGCTTTTCCCGCCTGTTCAGAGCCTTGTGGCTCCATGAAGTCCCTTTCAACCTTCCAAATTTATTTGACTGTCATTTGCTCCTATAAAATTGAGATGCCTCCCACAAATAGATCCTTCTTTCTCTCCCCCAAACCCAAGTCCATTTACCAATAAGAGTGTCTCCTCCTGCCCAGCTCACGTTCATCCGGATTTCCTCTGTCAGCTCCATCTCCTTCTGTCTGCCCGGGAATGCGGTGCCTCTAACCCCTGTCCTGGCAGAACTCCACACATTAGAAATTTGCTTTTTTCCTCAGGATGCCCCGATTTCTCTCGTAAGCCAATCTTTCCCATAACTATTAAAATCAGCAAACTTGCACCCCTCAAAAAAGCAAAATCAGGCAGCGTTTTCAGAAGAAGTCGGAAGTGGGAGTAGCATTCCCTTCAGTAGCAAAAAAAGATTTTCAATGCAGGAGAGAGCGTAGATTTTCTTTCTTTCACTCCACTTGTCAACCTTTGCCAGACGTCTGGGGGAATTTTCCCCTGCACTGGTCCCATACAAGTATCTTGCCTTTCTCCAGGGCCTCATAGTTCCTTAGACACAATAACCACAGACTATTGAGCCATAATGTGCACTGGGAATCTTTAATCTAAATGCCACTACCGTAGATCCTAACCACCCAATGAGATGGGTGTTCATTTATTTTGTAGTCAGCACTGTGCTGTCTCCTTTAAGATTTCCATTTAATTTGAAAAACACCTTTCTTATAGTTTTCAGTATTCTTCCCGAAATGTGAACTATACACTTCACTGTTATGAGAACTCTGAATTTATTAAAACAAAGAAGTTCATTGTCTGCACGTGCGTATTTTTGTAGACATAGTCCACAGAGTCCAGGATTAGATGCTGTCACCTTTTTAAGGGAAATAAAGTGAAAAGGACCAGTGCTGTTGAATGATGTTGCCAATAAAATGATCTTCCTAGTGCTGTCTGAGTAATATGGACCTGGTAGAAATCATGGGACTAATTCCATGGATTTCTAAGAATCTACTCCCCCATCCTGAAGCATATTGTAGGGTTTTTCTTTTTCTTATTTCAAGGAGAGCTCAGCCTAGTTGTTCCTGGTCCAAAACCCCTCTGCAGAGAAGGCCGTTCCATGCTATTCATTTTGCAAGAGTAAATGTCATATCAGAAGGATCCAGCGTTGCTCAGCAGAACCGCCCCATACCCATGTGCACGCAAACACCCTCTTTTCCTTGCTGTCACGGGTTGTGGTGGGGTTACAGCCCACGGTAGCAATAGAGTTTGTTTCTTTGGAGATTCAGTTGAGGATCTCTGGGAAGACCTGGATTGTCCTTGTCACATCCCTCATCGCCTTAGTCAGAGGCCCTAAAATGAGGGAAGGAAAGAGGTGAGGACGGTTACCATCTCGGTGCACTTTACTCAAGGGCATCTCTGAGGCATTTATGATATTTGTCCATTTATCAGTGGCTCTTCAGAGACCCAAAGGGCAGATAAGCATCCAGCTGCTTTGTGTGTCCCTGAAAATCATACCCGATATGCTAGAGAGACCGTGTATGGGGTAAGCAGGAATATTTCACATCTACAAAAGCGATTACTGTGCAAACCGGAGTGGCCCCTGTCACAGATGCCACCACTTATAAGTCTATAAGGTCTATAAGGTGTGAGTACATGTATGTACATGTATGTACAGGTGGGTAGTGACGGCAGGAGGGACAGCACTGTCCAAACTGGACTCAGGCTGGGTCTGTGTGCCCATATGTGGTTCATGTGGTGCATGGTTTCATACACGAGTGTTTCTAAAACCCCATATGTGTTTTTTTTCACTCAAGCTGCTAATCAATATTGGCTAAATTTATATCGCAGAAAAACCTCTTCCCTCCATCTCTCTAGTATTGGCCTAAAAGATTTTTATAGGGCATTTCCATCCTAAGGGAATTTTACATCAGGCCGGTAAACCTGGGAAAATAAAAGCTTGTTGCTGGCAAGCTCTTAGGTACAGCACGAGTAGCAGGAGCCGCTCTAAGACAGGGTTCAGAATTAGCACCGTCCTTGGACAGCTGCTCACGTTTGCGGAAACTGAGGTGTTAAGTCCAAAGACAGTCCGAGGAGGGAGGTGAAGAACAACAGAGATGTCTCGCGGGGAGGACGGCTTCGCTGCACAGCGCTGCAATCCGCCACCGTGCCCGTCCCATGCTGTCTCCGGCTTTCATTTAACCGGGATCAGTAGCGCGGGGGGAAGGAAAAAGAGTTCCTTCCTCCAGCTGTCGTGTCATTTCCCTCGATAAGTCCTAAATTGACCGCGTTATCCAGCACCGAAGGAGCTTTCTCTGGGAGACGTCCTTTATTACGTGCCCTTTCGGGGACAAAGGGAGTCCGTGTCGGGAAGCCGCTATGGAGAGGAAGGGCAGATTTATTCTCACAGCATCACGAGCATTATCTTCGGAGGGCCTAATGCAAAAGGAAAGAAATTGTGCGGCGTTGCCCTGTGGAACGAAACGGCTGATGTTGCAAATACCCTGCTCCTCGGTTATCAGCCTGATGGGAGGCCGAATGGAAAGCCGGAAAGGCGGCTTCCCAAAAAGGCAGATTTAAGACCTGATTTATGAAACGGAAGATTTTGAAAGGGAGCAAAATCTTATTGCTTGTTGGGTTGCTGGGTTGTTTGGGCGGTTTGGATGGTGGTCCCTGTTGGGTGATGTGAAAGCAAAAGAGAAGGTCTGTGAATTTGCTTACTTTGGGTTAATTTTAGATGAAGCAGAAAGTCTTGATTTGGAATTAGAAGCCCGGGCAGTTTGGGCACATGCTCAGCTCTCCCCACAGGCTGCAGATAAACAAACATCAGCCCAACTTGCGTGTGTGATAAGAAGGGGAACCTGGGAATAATGATTTCTCAATGACATTTGTCAAAATCGGTGGAGATTTTCCAAAGCGCAAAGGGCAGTAGGAGCCCAGCTACCCCCAGTGGCTCTGGGATGCGTAGGACACATGCAGGAGCTCAGCACCTTTGAAAAGTCCTTCCACCTGGAAATGCTGCAGCCTAGTTAGTGTTTTAGCAGTGCGGACATGCATCTCGCCTCTGACACGACCTGCCTGTTTCTGGGACAGAGAAAGGGAAAACAGATGTTAAAGGAAAAAAAAGAAAAAATGTGATGAAATCTAGTGTTTTCCGTTTGTTTGTGACCTGAAGAACTAACGCTCTTAAAAAATATATATATTTCAACAGATCCTCAGACAGCCACTGGAGAGGTGGACGGGGTGAACCTGGAGGAAATCCGCGAATTTGCCAAAGCTTTCAAAATCCGGCGCCTCTCCCTTGGCCTGACCCAGACGCAAGTTGGCCAAGCCCTGAGCGCCACGGAAGGCCCAGCCTATAGCCAATCTGCCATCTGCAGGTAACGAGCTACATCAGAACCTCTCTTCTCCTCTCTGTGTCCTTAGCAATGATGAATTTTATAGCGAGGAACGTGCTTGCGTTGGACTCGTACGTCTTTAGAACATGTCATTTCATGTGGGGCTTAACCTAGCCCGCAATGTTGGTATCTGGCAGGTGAAATGTTCTTCCTGTGCGCCCCTAAAGTAACTTTAGTCTTTTTTTTTCCTCTTATTCTTTTTGTTTTTAAACAAGTGAGAAACAATGTTCCTGGCATTTTGACTTAATTCAGACGAGCCGGAGCCCCCGCTGCTGCTGGATAAGCACCAGCTGGCACTCTTCACACTGTGCCATTTTCTGCAGATAGGGTTACTGCACAAATATTCCACGGCTGCCCCCCTGCTAAGTTAAAAACTATATTACTGCGGTTAGCACTTCACATATAGGATGTTAATGATGATTTACCTAGGCAACACAGAAGGGAAAACATTATCCTTCCTGCTATCTTGCGAACCAGCAACTGTTCATCTTTTCGCACCCAAATACTTATTAGGAAACAAAAAAAGAAAAAGCACAAACCACCTGCATAGCAAAGGAGAAATCTGTCCTAGTCATAAGAAATGATAATACAGCCTGGACAGAGTTAGAGTCGAGTAGTTAGGAGCAAACGCCCCGTATGCATGTATGTGCGTTACAGTAACCCCGTGTTTATGCATGAAGTAACAAACACACTTAGGTAACAGCTCTTTCCTCTTGGGCAATGCCTTATAGTCCTTCTCCATCAGTGCAAGCCCAGACACCAACCCTGAGCTCATTTAAGTGGATTTTGTTCTTGGTGATCCATGAAATGCTCTGTCTTTTTATCTGCTCTTTATACTTTTAATGTATTCCCCATAGGACGGAAGTGTACTTTTCCTGCAGTTTAAGACTAAGGTTATAAATAACATCAGTATGGGGTAGTGAGCTTGCAGCTCACATTTTGCTCAATGATTTTCCATAAAACCCATTGATTGTTGTTAAATACAAAAAGCTCCATAGGATCCTCTCACTTCTATGGCCTCCCCTACTGTTTTTTCTTATAAGATACCTCCCTGTAGAAAATAACCTTTATTCAGCCTATACAAGGATACTACTGCTGCGAAATTTGTTTCAAGGCTTGTATATCGTTATACCAAACAACATGCACTGCAGCACCAACACTAACAGGAGATGCCAGCAATATGAATGCTATTGCTCCCTGTCACTAAGGATTAATTTTATTTTTTTTTTACTTTCCTATGGTCAATTGGTAAAGAATGCCCAAAACAGGCAGGGTTTTTAGCAACTGCCACTTTTTGTAGACTTAAGTTGTTGTTTAACATATACTTTAAACTGATATATTGCAGCTTCCTTCGCTTGTGTCTAGTTTGTTGTCTTCTCATTTCTTCCATCCTTACAGCTGAAAAATAAAATGCTGGGAATGGTTTGAATTTAACTAAGAGAAATGGTTCCCCACTAGCCTGTTACTAAGAAAATCCAAACAAAGATGCAGCTGGAGCATAAACAGAGCTAAGAACCAAAATGTGGAGACCTTCCATAGGGAGCTCCTTGGAGGAGACAGTTACAGAGGACCATCATGAGGACCAGGTGTAGAAGCTGGTCCAAATACTTGCAAGGTGGTAGCGTTTTACTGTCTTCAGTCCCCAAACAGTTGTCGTTTGGGGGTGTAATAATTTGCCTCCCATCAGGACAAGCCGCCTCCTCAGAAACAGCAGGTTCGACTTTCCTTTAGATGGTGGCGAGGAGTTTGCAGTATCAACTGCAGGGTAATGCAAGGGGCAGAGAGAGAAGCAAGGTGAAAGACCAACTCAGAGGCACAAGCAGCATCTCCCAACGCCCCTTTGCAGGGCATAGCAGCACTAAACCACCTTGCTGATGTGTTCTGCCTGAAAGAAAGAAAGGCGTTTTCTTAACTAGACCTAAAAAGTCCAAAATATAACCTGAAATAGCACTGGTCGCCAAGGAAGGACACCTTGCAGTCAATATGCCAATAGGTTTCCAGGCACCGGTGGTAAACTCTTTGGCGTGTTATTTGAAGTGATTTCTTGGCCTGTTCTTTGGGAGAAAGGGCAGTGTCAACCGTGGTGAAACGCGAACGGGTGGCACCGGGGGGGCTGGCTGGAGACTTCCTAAATGAGAGGATGAACCTGATAAATGAAGGGAAACGGGCACGTGTGAGGCTTGGAACGTGACTTCAGCTTTTGCGCTTGCTTTCGAGAGGATTGCAGCTTTGCGTGGCTGCTCTTCCGGACGATTTCTGATACTTGTAAAAATCTGCTTTGGCAAAAGGCTTTTGATGGCAAAATGATATACAGAGGACCTCATTTACAGGAAATGATATCATTCCGGTAGGGTTTGCAGAAATCCCACAATAAACCCAGCTTGGTGCCGCAGCGTATTAGTAGACTATTATGCTGCGTTTCATCTGGAAAACATGAGTCTGTCTTAGCACATTGTGGGGGTAGTCAAGGTAATTGCAAAGTGTCCAGCTGTTTCAGCCGAACACCGCAGTAGCCAGGGGAATCTTTTCCCGACCCAGAAAAGGGACATGGTATTAACTTGCAAACAGTGAAAATTGCCGAAAAATGAAAGCAGAGGAAACCTGGTATTCAAAGGCTAGCGACCGCCACCGGTTTGTGTTATTAAAGCTGAGCTTTCCGGACAACAGGGGACGGGAGGGGAAACAAAAGGGCTAAGCACAAAGATGAGGCGATAACAAATTTGCCTTTGATGTCATTTCCTGTAATTAGGCTTAGCCTTAAGGGGTCTGGAGAAACATGCAAACCAAACGTGTGTCTTGTGCGATGTATTGTGTTGTAGCGTTCGTTTTGCGCTGGCTTGAATGTCTAGCTATATGTATAGTGTTTTTTAGATGTATATATATACCGATCTGATAGTTTTCGTAATCCATTGCAAGTGACCTCTGCCAGTCACCTAGGCAGGCAGGCAGGAAGTCCCAGCTGGCAGAGCATCAGTGTAAGACTCTTCTTTCTCAATTTTCCCTCAGACACACCATCCTGAGAAGCCACTTTTTCCTACCACAGGAAGCCCAAGAGAACACTATAGCTAGCAGTCTGACAGCCAAACTGAACCCTGGCCTTTTGTATCCTGCCAGGTTTGAAAAGCTGGACATCACCCCTAAAAGTGCCCAGAAGATCAAGCCGGTGCTTGAGCGGTGGATGGCTGAGGCTGAGGCCCGCCATCGGGCAGGAATGCAGAACCTTACCGAGTTTATCGGGAGCGAGCCGTCCAAAAAGCGCAAGCGGCGCACCTCGTTCACGCCGCAGGCCCTTGAGATCTTGAATGCCCACTTTGAGAAGAACACGCACCCCTCGGGGCAGGAAATGACCGAGATTGCCGAGAAACTGAACTATGACCGCGAGGTAGTTAGAGTTTGGTTCTGCAATAAGCGGCAGGCGCTGAAGAACACGATTAAGCGCTTGAAACAGCACGAGCCCGCCGCGGCGGCTCCCGTGGAGCCCTTAACGGACTCGCTGGAAGAGAACTCCTAAAAACCCAAGCCAAACCAAACCAAAACCCGCCCCCCACACAAAATACCCGCGCCGACAGAAACGCAGCCGCTCGAACTCTGTGAAAATACCCGTTCGCCGCCCTTGTAAGTAAAAGACTGTGAAACCTGCAAGAAGGACAGGACAGTTTATAAATGCCCATGGGTTTTCCTACATAAGAGCAAAACAGAACAAAAAAAAAAAACTACACGGCACTTAGCGTGTGTGTGTGTCGTAGAGTTAGTTCCAAAAGAAAGAAAAAGCCAGTTTTTTTTAAATGGACTTAAAGTAAACCAAATAACTGCTTACTTTTTTTTTTCTGTATATTATGAAAATGTGAACACATTTTAAGGAAAAACAAAACAAAAAAAAGGAAAAAAAAAGGAAAAAAAAAAAACTTTTATCTGTTTGAAAGCGAATACAAGCCTGCCACCTGGAGGAGTGATTGTAGCCTTTCAGGTATCAAGTGCTGATTCTCTATGAAAACTATGAACCAAAGTCAGAAACATGGCATTGCAAACTAGATTGTTAGTCTGCTCTTTTATGAGTGTCAAATTGTGTTATGAATTTTTACATTTGTATCTTACAAAAATGAAAGCAACAAGATTAATTTCTGTCATCCTTATTTGCACCCCTGCAGGTGTGTAGAAACAGGTGTTAAAGCCATTCCATAGTGATCCTTTCTTTTTCTTTTCTTTTCTTTTCTTTTCTTTTCTTTTCTTTTCTTTTCTTTTCTTTTCTTTTCTTTTCTTTTCTT